>JANIEX010000672.1:0-23126 GCA_027627405.1 Leucocoprinus birnbaumii
TCCAGCGCGTCAGGTAAACGTGTTCTCCAGGTTCAGGGGCATATTTGTACGCAGCCGCAGTGAGGCCAGCCACGATGAGTGCGTTGCGCCAAAACGGAGTCGCGAAATCTGGTGCCCGTTTCACTCAGTGTTTCGCTTGGAGAACATGCACAAACGGACCTTCTTTGGGAAAGCTGCCGTGCTCTTCACCGTGGCCTGTAGAGGCCCACCTGCGCACAGGCGCAGTGAGTGGTCTGCGCGGGAGGCCAACGGAACGGAGTCGAGCCAATGACATGGAGGAAGGATGAGGAGCAGGGCCGGCGTCTGCCGGGTTGTTCGCCATCAATCAACAAACTCGGACAATCAACTCGAGAGAGGGGAGCAAAATAATAGATTATTATCTAGAATAAATGTATGTAGCACAAGTCGTCCTCAGTCCTTGTTCCTCCTTTCCCGTATCATCTCTCTAACCTGAGAAGCTGCACGCCGAGTCCCTGCACCCCCAGCCCACCCTCTCTGTCTTAGCCAACCCACAATGCGCGGCGTGAACGCCGCCGTAAGCCCGACCCGCACAGGCAAGAAAAGTGTTTTGTGAACAGTGTAAGCCAAGACCAGCATGGCGTACAGCCCTTCAGATCCTCCATGGTCTCCATGAGTCGCTCGATCGACCTCATCCCGCCCAGGCTCAGCCGGTCTCGAATGCAGCACGTCGAAAACCAGATGTTTGGCATGTGTCGCAACTCTTGACACATATTCTGCCCCTAGCAGATTGATCCCCACAAAAGCAACGCCAAAGTCGAGGGCGGAAAGGATGAGGTAGACCCCGAGGGCGTACCAGCCGTAAGACTTGATCAGGTGTTTCAGCCGCTGTGAAAGCGTCGCATTTTGCGGCAGGGGTTCTGATGATGAAGAAGAGTGTGGAGAGGGTGGAGGCGAGTTGGTGAGGCGCGCTGGAAAATGATGGAAGAGTCGAGACTGTCCAGCGCGGGGCTGGTTTGTGAGGACGCCACGCGCGCGGACAGTCGGCAGCAGCGGTGCTGCGACTCTGGGCGCAATGACTCTAAGAGGGTTTATGCGAGGAAGAAAGCCACGCACGAGGGGAACAGGCATGGCAGAGAGAAATAAGAACAAGTCACTGCCATTGGCAAGTCGACGCAAGCCATCACTCGATCACGCCGACCCGGCATCCGAATTCGGAAGTCTCTCCATCGATTGCCTCAAATTACAAAAAATATGTTCTCTTCGCTTCTCGACCCCCAGCAGAGTTTCCCAGCAACTCTCACTCCCCGCCCCTGCAAAATCCCCCTTGTTACATGCATTCGGTTCCACTGAACACTCAGATCTTCCTTTCTCGAGACCGTTGACATCGTTAATTTCATGGCACCCGACAACATCGACGACTACCAAGCAGCAGGCCCATTCGAGGGTCCCGAAAAGCTCCTTGAACTCTGGTTCGCACCGTCGGTAGCAGCCGTCCCAGGCTCGCCCGATGAAAATGGAAAAACAGGCCTGCGCAAAGTTGATCGCAAGGTCTGGGAGGACATGCTTGATATCGTCAAGTGTAAAGTCCTCAGCGCCATGGAGGGAAGCGAGATCGATGCTTATTTGCTCAGGTTAATTCGTTTCCCTGACCCTTCCAGAGCCTGATAATTGACATTCCTGCCCTGCATCGCAGCGAATCCTCCTTGTTTGTTTCACCCCACAAGCTCATCTTAAAGACATGCGGCACCACCCTCAATCTGCTCGGAGTTCCACGTATCCTTGAGATTGCCGCCCAATTTGCCGATATGCCTATTGTTTATCGCTGTTTCTATTCCCGCAAATCTTTCATGTTTCCTGAGCGCCAGAAAGGCCCACACAGGGACTGGAAGCAAGAAGTCGAATTCCTTGATAACATTTTCAAAGATGGTGCCGCCTATACTATCGGCCGAGTCAACGGAGATCATTGGCTCCTCTATATGGCTTCGCAAGTCGACGCCTTTGCGAGCTCTCCTACCAGCAGTCCGATTCTTGGCCACCGGCCCACACCAGAGCCGCAGCGTGTTCCCGACTATACCATAGAAATCCTCATGAGCGATCTTGGCAAGGCGTCACGCGAGCCTTTCTTCTTCAGCGAAGAGCTGGCATCCAAATCGCCATCTACACTTGCCCTCGACGTTTCCCATAAACTCGGCATAAATGACATCTTCCCCGCCCACCTCACCTCCTTAGACGCCTACGCTTTCACCCCCTGCGGCTACTCATCTAACGCCTTGATCAAGTGGAGCAAGGAAGCAATGCCCAAGTGCCTAAAAATACCCTCTAATTCTACTCCTGGAGAGGGCTACTATACCATTCACGTTACACCCGAAGAAGGCTGGTCTTATGCCAGTTTCGAGTGTAATGTTCCATTGGCCCCTTCTCATGATGGGGAAGATCCAAGGACTATACCCGACATCGAAACACTCGTCAGACGTGTCGTATCTATTTTCCAACCGGGCCGTCTCACTCTTACTCTATTCATCTCAAGTGAAGAAGACGACGAAGATAGTTCCGTGGAGGCTGCTCAAAGAGCCTTCCGCGCCGCCTTGACTTGTGTTACCCCCAACAGCGAAGATGGTAGCCCTACCAAATACCGGAGGACGGACAAGATCAACTACGAGTTCCGTGGCTATGATCTTGCCTTTGCTTCTTTCGAGCTGATGCCCTTCTAACGCCAATCCTTCTCGGACATGACTCTTATTGCTATCTAATATGTTGTAAAATCAACCTCACTTGAGTTCAAATGAGTAACCTAGCGAAAAAAAAATGACGTGGAACAATATGTATCACCAGTATAAAATCGCAACGCGTGCCATGTCGATCTTCCAATGAAATACAGTCTTTTGTTAACCAGCTACTGATACAGTGTCTATTTTACTGTTTAATTACGGTGGTTTGGATAAGCTAGAATACCAGAAAGCAATGTCGACAACGAAACACTCAAAGGAGAACAAACAAACAGGAGAGGTATACACATAAACTTAATCTTCGCGCTGCACGTTATTTATATCGTGTCTATGTTGAATAGTGCAAAGGGGGCATAACCGGGCATACATTTCCACGATTGGCCAAGTTATTGAACCCTACCGGCAGAAAGTCAGTGAACCCAAGGCAGGGAGCCTCTGAAGATGTAGGTGAAACGACTTACAAACCCGAGTTCCTGTATTTCCTTGAGCATCACTGGTAGTGGAGCATGAGACCTATGCGCGTAGCTCAAGATGTCGTAGACCTGCGGTTGTAGAGGAAGACGATCAAAGTTGACTTCCTTTGCTTCAGGGCTCTCAGGTGTCCTGGAAGAGGGGCTATCAACCATTTGACAGTACTCCTTTCGCGCGTTCTCAAAATCCGCTTCGTGCAATGCATAAGTTGATTCCCTGGGTGCAAGCAGGACATAGTATCGGTTCGAGCCGCTACATAGGCGATGATTTGCAACCCACGTTCGTAATCGCGGGAAAATGTCTTGTAAATCTCCTTTCTGTAGGGCCCTTGCTACTCGACTATATTCATCGGGTGTCAAGAAGGTGGTTTCGCGGAGTTCGACAATGAGACTATCGAGAAAGGTCTTAAATGATGTCGTGAACGCCTCTCGTGAGGGTATCTCCACCGAATTCGTGAGCCGGAGGCGGCTAACCATGAAAGGAGGAAGTGGTGGAAAAGCAGGGTTGTTCCAAGGCTCGACGACGGAGCTGTTTAGTATAACTGCCTGTTCAGAAGAAAAGGAATGCGAAATGAATGGTAATGAATTGGCACGAGAGATGGCGGATGGAACCACTGGTTTCACGGCACTCGAACCAGCAAGCTCAGCTGTAAAACGGCCGGTGTGAGACTTTGGAACATCAATGTCACCAGGCGCCCCATCCGACAATGTGGGTGAAGGCGTTGGTCGTCCATCCGGGTCCTGAGAAGACGATGCAACATTTTGCCCATAAAACGTATGAGCCGGCGATGCAGGCTGACGAGAGGCCACAAAGAAGGGCTGGTGCACCCCGCTCATTTCTTCCGGTCCATTCAGTGTCATCGTATGGTCCATTGATAACCTATTCCGCTTCTTGGGGGTATAATTGCAATCCATTTCGTCTTGCTCGCTGCAGTGATTGCAGATTGGGAGATTTCGATCGCACTAGATTCAAACAAATCAGGCATGTCTGTTTCCGGGTCCTAAGAAAGACAATAACTTTGAAAACACTGACCTTGAGATTCTTCAGCCGACATCGATCGCACCTGGGAATCCCTCGATGAGCAGGCGTGGGGAGAGGCGTATACTTACACTCTCTGCCTGCAGCCCAGGAACAATGATTGCAGGTAGGTAGAACCCGGTCACACTGTAATTATATGAGTATCCGACCTCTAAGTTTCGATGCCCCAAGCATACTTTGAGATTATTGACACGGCAATGGTCGCACCGTGGTTTGCCTCGATGTCCGGTCCAGAGTGACTGCCGCGCCATGTATACCTTCGGATTCGGTATCCGAATCGTTAACTGATTATCGTCCATAGGGGAACTCGGGCCCTCGCCCTTTAAGGTTGTAGAAGCCATAAATGGCGGAATGAAAGTTTGTCTGGAAGGGTCGGGTTCCTGGTGAAAGCATAGAAAGTAAATATATGAAACGCATCCCAGAAACTTCGGCCAGTAGCAGCAACTCACAGTCCACTTGAGCCTCTTTGCTTGATCTGACAAGCACGAGTGTTCGCGTACTAGAAATATATGGCTACTGCGCGCACGCCGCACCAGACTTGATGAGGGGTTCCCAGGACTTGAAAGTAGAGGTTTGAGACGGCCCACGTCGAGTGAGATGAAGACGCCTTTATTGAGGATAAAAATCTTCCTTTCTCCTTCTCGGAGCAAGAAAAGGGTGTTTTTCTAAGAGCGAGCTGGCTGAGAGATAGGGCCCGTGAACTTACAAACCTCTAGACTCCAGTCCAAACCTGTGACGTGACATCGGAGTGACTTTACCTAATTTGAGCTGAAATCCGACAACCATGGCGTTGAATCCACAACAATACTCTGCTTGAGGGGGGTTTGAAAATGCCCTGTTGTGACCGCAAAGTCTCTTTTCAACAGCTTGCTGGAGTCTGCGATATCTACATGGCTTGTGGAAGGTTGCTCCACTGCTTGCGCAAGCGATGAAGCACAACTTTCCATTTATAGACAACGTAGTTCGGGAGTCAGGCTGGGAAGGTCGCTTCGGGGAATGCCGACGTCAGCAATCACAAGCCCTCTGAGAGAGAAACTCGGTCGATGTTACAAGTTCTGGCGTGTTCCTCCTGATAGAACCTTTGGAATCTCAACTACTTCTCGGTGACCACGAGATCGGACCTATTGTGCCCCCTTTCCGCATGATGGCTGTTGCAGCATACTTGCCGAACCATTTGCCCATGCTTTGACTTCTCTGCTTCCAATACACTCGTCGAACGTGCAGACCTCTGAGCACGAGTTACGATTCTCTCCGTCAAAATCTCAGTGCCATGTGGAGCAGAAGCTGAACTCCCCTTTGTTGCGCCTCCGTGGCATACTAACCACATATGTCTGCTACCCATGACATCCATGGCAACCTTTTAGTATAAAACTCAACATGGCTGCCTCGTCTCACCAGCATTCTTGTTTCCTCAACCATGTTTCTCAAGCATATCCTCGTTGTGCTTCCCCTTGCGTCCTTCGTTCTTGCCGTTCCGAGCAAATTATCCCGACAAGCACCTGCTTTCGTGGACCCGAGCACTAACGGAGGTTCGATGCTTGACAATGGTTAGCTTCCTACGTCCATGTTCGGCTGGTTCCTCATACCACTCTCCCAAACAGCTGGAAGTGGAGGAGGCGAACCAATGAATGTACGCAACTCCAGCCCCAGATTTCGCCCTCGATACTTAGTCTGGGAACTATTTCTAGGTCATCATATCCGGCCATAGCTCGGCTGCCGTCCTTACCGATTCTGGAATCATCAATTTTGCCAAAGCCATTGGATTGTGAGCCCTGCATCAAGTGTCAGGCTGAGAAACCCTTCTAAAGCAGCCCACAGCTCGACAGAATGCCTTGGCATCCACATAGGAGACCCTCAGTCTGCAGATTTGGGCGATGGCAGAGGCCCCCAAAATCAGACGGTAGGCGAAACAATTCCACCGTCAAAAAGTTGTTGATAATGCTCCTTAGGTTGAATTGCGCCAGGATTATGGCGATCCCGATGTAGGTACCTGCCTCGAGAGCTTGATCGGTGGCAATCACTTCCGGTATATTTACATGTCCCTCACACACTCTCCATATTTTTTCACTTACCGTCTCCTCCAGTGTCTTCCGACAAAATGGACCATTGGCGCCAACTGGTGCGCTGTTTTTAGCGTAAGCATGATACTCGACCCATGCCTTGCCCCATCCTGAATGTTTGATCTCTCCCTTCTAAAGCGTCTCGCAGGAGCAAGTACGTCTCTTACTAACGCCCTCACATCTTCACTGCGTTAATACAAGCCACTAGCCCGCCACGGAAAGCCACACTATTTCGCCTAATGGTTACAACCTTGGTAACTACTTTTGAGACCCTCAACTGCTCCTCCTCATTCAGATTTACTTTTGTCCAATTCAGGTCGCGACAATTTCGTAGCCAACGCGACAGGTACTAGATCTTTCGGCGGAGTGACCTACAGCACAGTCTCCGAGACTTTGACTGGACTGTTACCTACTGGTTCTGCTGGGTGAGCTGTGGTCGTTCGGTTCTGGAGGCATTGACTGAATGAATCTTGCAGAATCAACCATGGCATTTCCATTGATGGAGTGGTCAAACTCTTAACTGTTACGATTGTTTGATGCATCACGAAGAGACTGATTGTCATAAGTATACCTATAATATACAAGAAAGCGGTACATATACTATCGTCGGAATAACTGCAAAACCGATGTGGCAGTCTTAGTCTGAGTGGATAATCTACAGTATGCAGGGAGAAAAAGAAATGTTTCATGGAAGGACAAAAGAAAGGTCGTCAGGCTTGTATAACTAGGCATCAACCACGATTAAATCAGCGTCATTACCAGACTCTTGTTCTCGCATCCGGCATATGTCTATGCGTCTTGTGTCAAGAGCCTGGCGCTCTGCCAAAGTCCGTCGCTGCACACGGTTTAATAGGAAATCAAGCCCAAGGAAATTATTGTCGTTCTCAGCAAACTTGCGGTGCCTACGACCGTGGATGTGCTATAAGAAGCATAAGCATTGTCAAAAGATCGGGCGAAAGTGAAGACACATACTTCCTGAAAATCTTCGAACTTAGCACGGCAACTCTCACAATAACCGGGTTTGCTTCCCTCTTCGCGCTTGGGAAGTTTGAGCGTATTTGTGCTCTTGCTCTTTTTGAGGACCGAGTGCCGCTGTGGTACCTGAGCAGGAGGGGCCATCGCGACAGCCTGTACGACCTTTTCTTGGGGAACCCTGCGCATGACAATCTCCTGACGCATCCTCCCAGTCAAATTAGAAGGAATCTGAAGATTACGCGATGTGTAATTGGCAGTCGAGGTCGTGCCTGTGGTAGATGTGATACCGACGCTGTTCCCTGACGCCGCCATGTAACCCATGAGACCTGAAGCCAGATACCCGGATGCATTGACAGAGTCAGCAGCATCACCCTCTACATCCTGGTCAATAAACACGTCCCCATTCATGGCGTTGCGCATGCTAATCATCGAGACTGAACGGCGTAGATCACCGGACTTCCTTGCAATCAGGCGAGGATCTGTTTTTTTCTCAATGAGTTGTCTTCTCAAAAACGTTTCGCAGCGGGCTTTGCGTTCGGCGTTTTCCTTCTTCTCTGCTTCTTGTAGTCGCTGCCACCGCTTCTTCTCCTTTTCATCGAAGGGGACAAACGGTCCTCGGGCTTGTGGGTGACAGTAAAGAGTGGGCCAAGGCGTTTTTTCGCCGTCGCGTTCCTTATAAGCTGGGTATTCGTGTGCTGCGATGGTTGCAACCTCATTGCGAATGTCCTCAACAAGGACGAAATAGCTACCACGGGTGAAATAACGGAAGTCGTGACGTTTTTGCGTGGGATCGCGCTCGCTGAGTCCATGAATCCTTTCTGATTGTAGGAGCTTGGAAAGATTATGTTGGTTCCGTGGTCTTGTAGCATCATATGTGGCCGGTGCAACGGTGGCGGACTCATCTGCACAACGCGACAGCACGCTTTCGAGTTTAGTCGTATCCCATATCTTTAACCCAAAAGTCGCGGCAGCCTTAATCACATCTTTGGTCTGCTGACCATCTTGAGGACTTAATCCACTCGCTCAGCCCCTGTAAGTATATGTTTACCCTAAGGAATATACTCACCGGGTAAGGGTCTTGACGGGGCTTTCTACTAGCTGTGAAGGTGGAGCTGTCCCCCGAGAGTCATTGATGTTCTCCTTGTCCGCGATGTCAACCTGACTAGGGATTGGTCGGTCTGATACCACATGCGTTATGCGTTGGCAGTCGAAGAACAATTCGACTTTCTGGTTCGCTGATAAGACCGGGCAATATAAGATTGACATCGGGACTCACCCCACCCAGTCCTTCAATGCGAGACTGGAATGACTCTCGTCGCTTGTCGTTGATAGAAAGGGTATCAAAGTAGAAAGTCCAACCAGGGAAAGCACGGCGGTACTTTTCCCTGAATTCAGCTCGCTGCTGCTCCCGGCTAGCTTTCTCTTCTTCTTTCTTCTTTATGGCTTCTGGATCGCGCTCTTTCTTGACAGCTTTATGGGGTGGGTTCGTGTTTAAAGTGGCTGATTTATGCCGTTTAACGAAAGATCCAATACTATGAGCTGCAGAGTCGGGAGATCGCGCTCGTTTTGGCTGTTGTCCAGATTTGAGTGAGCGAACAGGAGAGGGAAACAAGAGGGACTGGGAGGTGCGGGCTGTGAGGGGACGGCGGCTCGGATTGGACATGAGAACCAAGAAAAAGAATAGGATGAAACAAGGTCAAGGTGCGCGCCAGCCTGTTGAGTTCAACGTGACAGCCAAATACATACACGCCCATCAGACGCGTGACGCGCTCGTGATATGACTTCTCCTCCTCTCGCCCATTCATCGCGCGGAAAATCCTCAAAAATACGTCTTGCGCGCTTGGAACGCTCTGACACGTTCTAATGCCTCAATAACTGGTGCAAACTCACCTCAGATCATCTGTTTTCCTTCCCGCAAATATACATCACGTGTGAAGCCACGTGTTGGCGTAGACATTGGAAGCCATGCGTCCCTGAATGGGCTGAGGGATACACAGCGATGGCAGGCTACGCAACAACTCGACACCACCCAGGACAAGGCGGAGCAAAAGATAGACTAACCGACTACCATACCACCCTCTTCCGACGGCTTACGTGGGAAGGCACAGTTCCCCTCGAAATCCGTGTTGACAGCAAGGAACTCCCAGCAAACTCGAATCGGGGCCTCGAATGTTATTATGTTCAAGCCCCTCGGGTCAGCTATCTTCCCTTGCTCACGCCAGAGATACGCCGCTATCTCATGGATGTAGTGTTTGATGAGACAGCCGCAAGCAATCTCAAGGAGGAAGACTGGTGGTTCGAAACGGAAGAAGGCACTCTTCTCAAATGGTTCAGCTCTTCACCTCACTCACGACATTGCCGACTGTCTGATATAACTCAACAGGCACTGGCCGATTGGCCTCATCTATGACAATCACACAATATCTGCCTCCGTCCGAGCAGCAGCATCACACCGACCTACTTCCCAGTCTTTGCCCCTGCGCATCATCCTCCATTTGGTCTCCCCTCCCACAGAGAAGCTCATGCTGGCCCCTTCACAGGAGGCCTGCAAACAAGCTTTCATGGGGCAACTGAAGGAAGCCGATTTTATCCGTTGGGGGAACACGAAGCGTATCACCGGTCTGCGCAAGGCTGAACAAGATGGCATATGGGAGAGCATCAAAGAACGTGCGCTCAAATTCATTGTGTGTCAAAGTTCGCTGAACTGATCTACTACCCCTCAGACAATTTCGATGAATATTGGCGTATTGCATCTAAAGTGACCCCTTCGGCTACCCCTGCCCCTTCTGTGGGCTCTCCAGGAAACGTTTCGATGCACGTTCGGCCTCCCTCGATCGATGCAGGCGGTGTCCCTGAGAAAGATAGTGCGTACACAGTACGATGTGTTCCAGTCAGAATATATCTCCCAGATGGTCCCTTTATGCAAGAGCTTGTTCCTCCCCTTTTAGAAGACGGTTCGTGACCTTTTCATGAACGTTCTATAAGGCACCTCAATGCTCACGATTTTTCTCAGGCAATCCTCACACGTTGTACCATTTCTTATCTACTCATCTTCCCTTGCTTTTCCCACCTCGCTCGAACCCACCTGTGTCCTCTCGAGTTAATCCAATAACCCAAGCCTCTGCAGAACTGGCTTACGCTCTTGTGCAAGGGGTTGTCACCCCACCGGAGGCTGAGATTGCCTGGCTTGGAGCCTGCCTCACCGGAGCAGATGGATGGTTAAATATATGCATCGGGTTAAATCGTACCTAATTACTCGCACTACTGCACTCTACCCATAACACTTCTGCTTCATGGTGAATGACAGAGGTGTAATCAATACGATACCCAAAGTCCGTCTTTTCATTGAATGCCAGTACATAAGGATTGTGAAAAGTACAAGCAGTTGTGTCCATTATAGTCCCCAAATCACGCCGTAAGTGTAATGTCTATGCCAAGTCCTTGATAGCTCATAAAGTCCATCAAACCCGAGCCTTAATAACGTCGAATCTCATCTTTGTCCCAAGAATACTTTGATTCCCATAGATGCAAGCTGTGTCGTGGATCAGCCGACATTTCATACTCTGATGTCATGGTAAGCCTTGATTGAGAGCGACGCTCTACGGGAAGCTCCTCGTCAATAAGGTCGTTCAGCACAAGCTGGATATTCTCGGCGAGTTGAAGTCGGAGCAAAGATCGATTAAGAATCAATGTGGTCATGGACCACACCCAGCTACGAATCATCAGAACGGAATCCGTGGGGACCAACTTGTCAGATAAACTTACAATACAGCTGTCGTAGCAAGCTCTGGTCGGCGAGTGGCCGCCAAGCTCAAGTTGGCTGACCTCAAAAGTGTCAATGCCTGTATCAGTGGCCAAATCTATTAGACCCTGTCAATTGAGTGAGGTTCCATTTACCATGAAGAATGTTACACCATCGCGATGAAGGGCAGTTCTGAGTGGCATGTTGGCCTCTCGTGGAACCGAAAGTGCATTCCACCATGTCGCAACCAATACTATGGTTTCGAACACCATCTAGGCGAGGATGGTTCGTAAATATCACGGTGACGAAATGCATACAGCCCAACTCACTGGTGCACCCCAGACGATGATCAGTTTGGGTGTGGTTCTAGTAAGAATGCACATATGGAACGGGGGCGAAAAGACAACTGAGGCTATTTTCGTTCGGACTATTAGTTGCTGCTGCATTTGACCACGCTTCAGACGTACGGCCCAGTTCCACAAGAGAAGCAATCATAAAACTTGAACTCGTCGCAGCACTGATGATGAGCCCTATAGACATCATCCACGCGATAGTCTAGTACTGAGGTAAGACCATCCCCGAATCGAAAATCACCAGGAAAAACTCACGCGACTTCTGTCCCACAACTTCACAACCCATAATAGTACCAAGATGTTTGCCATGCCCAGAGAGAAAACAGACAACAACGCAATGACTGAAAACATATTTCGGCATCTATTTAAATTATCGTTTTTATCAGTGGTCAAGTGCACCTAAAGATAGATCTCACGTCTGCTCTCCGTTATCCGTTAGCATTCGTTGCACACACAAAGCTAATTTGTTACTCACATCACTTGACAATGGCGCCCCTGTAAAGTGATTCATCTCTGCAACCTGTAGTCAGTGGGTTGTCACTTGCATATGAAGAAACCATCTTACCCCAGGCAATGGCGAGTAAGCATGTAGGCACGAGATACCTGTTGAACAGGAAGATGTATTTGGCATATGAAGAAGGTGCAGGCCAAATGAGACTAATTTCTGTAGAATAATCCGTCAGCAATATTGCGATTTGTGCGGAACGGTATGATTACCAGAAGGAAGGGTGAGAATATGGTCATAAACAAGCGCGACGAGTCCAGCTCCTGCAGGGTATAGCGCGACGTCAAGATGAGAATTGAAATGTCTTTCGATAAAATGGAGAAATCATACCGCTCAAATAACGAGTGACGTTGGTATAATGAAAGACAGGCTCCAGGATGTTCATACTACCAGACGCTGAATGGTTGGGTGTACTTGACTACAGCATCTGGGGGTGTGGATACACGAGAGTGTCCACATGGAGTCCCACCTACAATATATCGACATTTCTCAAGCACGCTATTCCATAAATATCAAGGAACATGGCAACGATGAAACATTGATTAACGGGTGTGGGTGTTCAGAAGTCCGTAAATTTGATGATCAATCACATCAAGGAAGTGTCAGAAGAATGATGTAATTGACTAGAATGATGTCGACACTCTCTTCCGAAGAAACGCTTTGCTTCTGAGAAATTGGTTGCCAAGGAATGCGAGGGAGGAACCGTGATTTTCACTCACTATTTCAAAACCTGAACACAGTCGTGATACCTATCTACGCGTCGAAGCGTACTACCTGTTCGCCTCCGGTTCTATCAATTTTGAGTAGCCGCTTCGCCACACAATGGTAGACTATACGCGAGCTGTTAGGTTGAGCTGAGTTCAAGGCGCCCTCCGTCCGAGTTGCGAGCAGTTCCTTGACTTTAGAGAGGGGTAAAGAGTAATCTGCGGATGACGCCAGTAGACCGATCAACAATGTAGCGGTCAGGACCTGCTGAGCCGTAGGTGTGCCACCATTCGTGACTGAAGCGAGGTCGTCTGAAGGATTAACCTTTGACATATGTTCCAGGCACTGACTAAGGACAAGGTCAAACAGGAATGATTGATGATTGGAGGCATTACTTGCATCAAGTCGCGTGCCGAAGGTTTATCATGTATATGTGTGCCTTTGGTAGCCGCGGCAGTCGTTACAAGGTCAGCCATCACAGCCCAGATTTTGCTCTGTGGGGGGCTCAGCAATTGAATTCAGGAAAGGGGAAGAGCTTATTTCACCGTAATTGATTCTACTTTGTGTGTGATAACAATTCCAGACCTGCTGTCACTCGCAGGTTCTTCTGGCACTGGGAGAGGTAGCTCAGCCTCGACGGCAGATCCTAAGACATTATTTTCACTTGGTTCTCGAGTGGGAGGGGATTGAGAAACGATTGGATTATAGTTCGGGCTTTCGGAGGGAATATCTATATCAGGAGCAGCGTCCAAAGCTTGAAACAATCTCCGTTTGGGGTTCTCGACAGGCAGATCCACAGCTACATGGGTAAAAATATTAGATGTAGTCTTCGGTACCGGAGTCGCTGAAAATGAAATAGTGCTGATGTCGCCAAAGTCTGCCTTCTCATCCATCAGCAGATTGTCGCCAGTAAACTTGAAAGTGCGGGCAGAGGCAGCGGGGGTGTTCCAGAATTCATCTTCCTCCGGGTTTGGCTTTGATGAGGCTATGGGTTTGCGCGCCACGCTCCTGTTTTCGGCAAGGTCGAGATGAGATTTCTTTGCCTTTGAGAGCGCGGTACGCTGGAGGAGATAGATAAGAGATCAAGGTAACGCGAAGAATTAGCACAGATCAACAGACTTTATTAGTGAGTTCAGTTAATCTGGCACGTAGATCACGGATGCGGCGCTCCTCTTCCTCGAGTTGATTCTTGTAGTCAGGTTCGGCAGAAGACCGAGTCTAGGAAGTATGAGCAAATGAGAGAAGCTGGCAAAAATGATACAAGCAGACCTGCTCAAGTTGGTAGAAATTGTCGTTAAGCTCATCGATGCTTTGCCTGACAACTGGTATTCTTTCGAGGATCGCTTGAACCTGGGCCTGGGCGCGCGGCATTGGGCGCACAAGCTTGCTGTTCCAAGACCATCAACAATTTGAGGTTTGACGTTTTGGAAAGGTGAGCATACTATCTGTCCATGTATTTCATCGCGGCCTGGGCGTACAGCTCTGGATCAACGTCTTTTGCTACTCGAGATGCGTCGTCATGACGGGGGTGTGGTCTCCTGAGGGGCGTGGCGCCGTGGAAATTGACTCTCTCTATTTCAGCTGGCTTTTCCTGGACAGCAGCGCGCTCGGGGTGGACGAGGGAGAAGAGCCCAAGCTCAGAAGGGTCGACATCGCGAATGAGGTCGCCTAGATGGGCAGTGAGGATGGCATTGGTGAAAAGGGCAGGGCGTGTCGAGGATATGTGGGCACGATGAGCAGCGGCCGAGATGTTTTTTGTGTTTTTTGTGAGGTGGTCGATGTGATCAGACAAGGAGGGCATTTTGTAGTGATTGTGGGATGATGGAGGTGAAATAGCCCCTGGCGCTAATGTTCGCAAAGTAACATATCTTCCTCCAACAACAACACTCCTCCGTGACCCATGTGGGAGCCCCTCCCGCTCATCCTCTACGGTTATGCTATTCACCCCCTCACGCCCTCCAAGCGCGAAGCCCGCAATTCTCGCCACAGGCTCTCCACCGTCACCGAGGCATCCGCCGACGACCATTCAGTCATCCTCAGAGACGTAATATCTCTCGAGGTCGGAGATGAGGTCTACGCGTTTGAGAAGTACACGCCTTCCGCAAGAGACTCCATCGACGGTCCCTGGTACCGAGGGTGCGTGCTTTACTCTCTACCTTGTTCTTCAGCCAACCCTCTGTACAGCTACGTTGTCTGCACAACCCGCCGTCCGCCCCTTTCCTGGTCAGAATCCTCCTCTGCACGCCCTCCAAAACTCGAAGAGTCCCAGCAGGTTCTTCTTGGCATTTTCCCAGCGTCCCATATCTTCGTTCGCGACGAACTCCCTGATGCGGAGGGTCGCTTGCCCGAGCTTGCCCACTCCCTTACCGGCGGATCGAATTATGTTGACCCTGCTGGGGGGTCTTGGAACAAAGAAAGGGCAAATACTGTAATGGACACGGTCGTCGAGGTGAACGAGGACGCTGCGAGCGGAGTCCAGACAAGACAGCTGCGAGTAACGCCTCAGCCCGAGTCCTCACTTTTTGCTTCTCGATCTGCCCTCGTCTATCCCACCAGCATTCGCTCAGCGAGCGTACGTTCTATTAACAGTGCTCGATCTGCCTCTCCTGCCTTCTCCCAGAATGACCGACCGATGCCTCCTCGCCCATCACTCAAGTCAGGCGACGACACTGCTTCAGGTGTTGCACAACCCATTATTGATGAAATCGCATCTGCACTACGCGAATGGCACACCCTCATGTTTCACTATCTCGCCAGACGCGACTACAAACTTTTCCAAGTTGTTCGCGAGCACATTGAAGCACTGCATTCTGGCCGACGGCAATTGCTCGCATACACATTGAATGCCGAGGAGACTGACAACATGCTCCGAGAATGCGTAACCCGTCTCTTGAGTGGCAACCTCGTGCAAGGCTTGGACGTTATCGTCCGTCATCCAACCTCTGGTGGTCTGGTTAACGTTGACATCGACAATGTTCCGGATTCCAGGAGCTGGACGAGCGCTGTACGAATGTATGCGATGCAAACTTCTCTAGCTTATCTCAACGTGCAGGAAGAGGTTGAAATTAAACCATACCGTACCAGCACAGACCAGCTTCTTACCGGCGGTACCTTACCTACCCCAGCCAACTCTGCATTCCCGGAATTACCTCAGCTGCACCAGCGGGGCCGTTCCCAGTCGCAGGCCGGTCTCCCTCGGGCTTCGATCAGGCAATCAACTGCAGCCAAGTTTTACCACGTTTTCCTTGACCTCCGCGCCTTCGTTGCATCACCCTGTGCTCCGGGAGAGACCGCAGAGCTCTTCTTCTCCCTTTACAAGAAGCAAGGCACTCAATTCGTCACCGAGGAGTTCTGTGCGGTTCTCAACTGCAATGGCGTCCTTGCACGGGATCCAGATCCGTCTACAAAAATACGAACTCTCTTCGTTGACCTTGCTTATTCAGACATTCAAGACCCAATTTATCTCGTCTGTCGAATAGTGAGGAACGGTTCATTCAAAATGGGCTCCAACAGTGGCATCAGTGCTATCGCCGAAAGCGGGAAGCGAGGTTCTGACGGAGTCTACAGGACCACTGAGGGCGCATGGGATCCCAAGTACAGCCCCGGGACCAACGGAACCAGGAGTCTTCCCAATGGTGATCCTAACGGTCTCGTTAGGCGCCCATTCGGCTGCGCCGTCCTTGAGCTGACTCAATTGAGCAAAATGGCTGCGGATCAAGGCGAATCGACCGGGCTTAGAGAATACTCAATGCCGATCTATGTCCCAACAAATGAAGCTTCCTTCTCTATGATCCACCAAAGCATCATCAACGGTATCTCCAGGGAGTATGATAAATCACCTAGGTATGTTTCATACTCCAACTCCGACTCGAGCACCAAATTTTATCTTCTATAGAGCGGAGAGTCTCGCGGTTTCCGTCAAGATATTTCGCGGCGATGCACAGTCGGTCGTCCGAGAAAACCCCTCACTCCTCCACGATATACCGCACACCCTCCGTTTGGGGTTCCCTGATGTAGTGTTCCCTGGTGACCAGCGCAACGAACTCTACATTAAACTCTGGTGCGGTGACTTTGGAGCATCAAACAGCAATTCGGGCAGGCTTAGTCTTGGACGTCCTCCCAATGGCAATGTCCAGATAACTACCGAAGTCAAAGATCAGAATGGACGCACCGTCGAAAACGTCATCTCGCAGGGCAGCGGTGAACCACTTATGTCCCATTTCCACTCTATGGTTTTTCACCGGACATCTGAACCCACTTTCGGCGAACTCATCAAAATTATGCTTCCACCGGGTGACCAGATGCCAAAATGGCACCTCTTTTTCACTTTCCGCAACCGTAGCGGGCGCGAGAAGAGTAGTAGTAAGAGTGGCGCCGAAGGTGTTGATCGACCCTTCGCCTTCGCCTTTCAGCCACTTTTCCCTGATGCTAGCGCTTTTGTCGAGGATGGCAGCCATACACTTGTTATGTACCGCGCCGACAGGATCGGTCAACTGTCACCTGACACCTATCTCTCTTCGCCTTCAACTCTCAATGTCGGCATCAAAGCGGATCAACTCACTATTCCCCCGGAGATGCAGAAACAAGCACCTCCACTTCGAGATACCCTCACGATACGAAGTTCGTTATGCTCGACAAAGTTCACCCAGAATCCTATCCTATTTCGGCTCCTCCATTGGGAAGAGATTGTCGATAAAGAAATGCTATCTACTCTCCTCACGCGCTTCACCTTTGTAGGAGAAGGTGAAATTGTCAAGTTTTTACGAGACATTTTCCAGGCGCTGTTTGGCATCTTAATCTCTCAGAACAACCAGTCCGGTGAGATGGACCTCCTGGTGTTCAACGCTCTTGTCACGGTCCTCGGCATTGTCCAAGACAGGCGATTCAGCAACTTCCAGCCTGTTTTGGATGTTTACATCGAGAAACACTTCGATTGTGCCGCCGCCGCCTCTCATATGATCCACTCCATGAACAGGCTCCTTCTCAATCCAACGTCGGAAGACACTGCATCGAACTTGCGAGCGGCGCTCAAAGTTTGGCACTACATTTTCAAGTTCATCGCTCGGTCCCGAGAGCTTCAGAAAACCAAAGAGATCACGATGGTTGGTGGTGGAGCAACAGCCGAACATTTGGAGTCTACTTTCAAACGAGAGCTACGTGCCCACCTTTCCGAAGTGACACGAATGATGTCTATTTCCTCTCCGTCTATAGTTGGCACACAAACTATCGCTCTTCAGCACTTCACGTCTATTCTTCCCGAGCTGGAAAAGATGTTCACCATGGTGGAGCTTGTCTCGATCGCCACAACTTTTGCAAATGCCGTCACTGCCAACAAAGGAAAGATCGTCATTTGGAAGCTGATCATGTACCTACATATGGTAAAAGGGTTCCTGTTCGACAATGATCATTCTCGGCCACTTCTCGTCGAGGCTGTCGTTATCTGGATCAAACCTCACTTCGGTCGCTATGACGAATATCTCCATACTAGCGTCAATGATTCTGATGGTGTTCGTGATACCGCTCGTCAGACGTGGCTCGAAAGCATTCGCCTCTGCGTCACTATTCTCGCAGTTATGCTCGATAAACTTCAGCAAAATTTGGTCAACCCAAACATCAGAGCGGACAGTCGAGCGTATCGTCAAGAGCAAGAGAACGTTGAAACTCTATTACCTTTGCTTCCACGGTTCGTATGCTTGTCGTTTTTCTGCGAGATAGGTCTTAATCACATTGCCTTATAGCCTTTTGGACTCGTACAGGGAACTTCAGGCGCCGGCTTCTCGCAAGATAATGGAACAAACCCGCTCACAGCCAAACCACAGGTTCTCTGTCCCAGTGACATTTCCTGAGTCGTATCCCTTCTCTCTCCTATCGCCCTTGCCAGAAATGCCACGGTCTGCTGGTGTCACGACTATTGTCCCGAAGGACGCCGATAATATGTTTAGCCCAGCACTGGGTGAGACAGCGGTTGTTTTCCTCGTCTTGATTTTGGTCTTGCCCTCCAAGGACGTTTTCAACTATTTGGAAAATAGCTTGGTGATTGAAGGACGCGATCGATTCATCTCCCTTTTATCTCAGATATTCAAGGTCGCGACTTCTATTCTTGACAGTGAAGCTTTCCCAAAAACGTGGCTCAATATCAACATTTTGGCCCACAAAGTCTTCATCAAGATGATGGAGCCTATTGCAACGATTCTTGAGAAGGAATTCATCCCTCCTCAAGAACAGGAATCAGACTTCGACTCGACGTTGTGGAGAGAGTGTTTCTACATGCTCTTGAGATTGCTGTCATCTGATCAGCTCGTAATCGAAGAGTTTAGTCCGCAGGTGAGGTTTGGTATACTGGATGATAGCCTTTGGCGCTGACGGTGTTTTCAGAAACGACGGGCCGTGTGGCGACTGGCGGGAGATCTCCGAGGGGACGGAGCTACCGTCCTGCTCAACTTGTGGCAAGCTCTGGGGTCGTCGACGTTGGTCGGAGTCACGGAACCAATCCGCTATGGAGTGAGTGGGAGCTTGTCAAGTTGGATGAACGAAATATTGACATCTTATAGGGCTACCAGGTATACCTTCACCCACTAGTGGGGCATGTAGTCAACTTGTGTCTGAGTCACCACGATCAATTGCGAAACCACGCCGTCCAGATGCTCTTCAGTATGATCGTCACCGAGTATCAACAATTCGAGCATTTCGATCGCATCGAAAACGAGCTGGTGACGAGATTGGACTCATTATTCATGTCAGATAGCAAAGGCGATGATATATCACGGGCGTTTTTCATCAGTCAACTTCGCCTTCTTTTCACCACGGCCGATGTAGATGAACAACTTCGCGATCGTGTCTCTAATTTCCTGGATTCAGTCGATCTCTTCCTGGAGCTATTATTAAGCGTACGAGATCTTCCCGAAGGCGAAGAATTCCAGGATGATCGCGTCATGGCAACGGTAGAGAACTTATCCAAATCAGTGGACAGAAACTGATCGAATTGATAGCTGCGGTTAATGAACTTTATTCGCCGTATCGGAAGGGACGAGATATACATCAAATATGTTCATCAATTAGTGAACGTAAGCTCACTTGCTTCATTGATCTACTTTGTTTTTAATTTTACAAATCCCAGATGCACCTCCAATCACAGAATTACGTCGAGGCGGCTCTTACCCTGAAACTTCACTCAGATCTGCATGAATGGGATCTAAACTCTTTTGTCGGGCCGATGGAAGATCTAGGACTCCCGCAGCAATCTCATTTCCACAGAAAAGAGACGCTTTGCCTGTTGATCTTGAATTACCTTGGTGACTATATCTCTCTCTCGCCTTTGGAGTCCCTTACTGACTGGGACCTAGGTCAGGGGAAAGCTTGGGAGACGGCGATTGAGATTTGCAGAGAGTTAGCATTCCAGCACGCTGAGGTCACCTTTAACTAGTGCGTCTTTCAACAGGTGTCGTCCCCTTGCATACTGACCATTTTTCTCAGCTCTCGTCTCTCGGAAATTCTCAGGCATCAAGCAACACTCCTGGATCACATCGTCACTGAACAGCGCTACTACCCAGACTACTACCGCGTCACATTCTACGGGAATTTCCCGGCAGCGATTCGAGACAAGCGTTTCATCGTACGTGGATCCATAGATAATTTTTACCCTCGTCTAACAATGTACAGTACCGAGGCTACGAATGGGAGAAGTTCGGTGCCTTCTGCGAACGCATGCTGAATAAGCATCCGGGCGCTCAACTTCTGAAGACTCCAGGGGACCCTCCAGTTGATATCCGGTTCGGCAACGACCAGTACATTCAGTGCACTGCCGTTACACCTGAGCCCAATCGCTCTGCTCCGATCTTCACCAATCCTGACGTGCCATTGGCAGTACGGACATACTATGAACACAGGTGCGTTCATCCCTCACCCTCCCTTTTCTGGAACTAACATCTTTCCCAGTGCGATCAATCTGTTTTCTTCCTCGCGTCAGATCAAAAAGACAGCTCGAGACGGCACAGAAGAGATCTGGCATGAGAAAACGTACTTTACGACTGAAGAGACGTTCCCCACTGTCCTCCGTCGCTCAGAGGTTGTTGGCGTGGAGACCGTTGAGATATCGCCTCTTGAGAATGCACTGAATGAAGTAGATGCAAAGACGAAAGAGCTAGTATCCTTGCATCAAAAGTATCAGGCACTAGCAAAGACTGCCCAGCACGTCTCGACCAACGCACTAGCTATGTCGCTCAACAGCGCTGTCGATGCACCCCTCAATACGGGTATCTCAATGTATCGACAAACCTTCTTCAACCCCGATTATCTAGCCCGAAACCCCGAACGGGCTGAGCTCGTAGGGAAGCTGAGAATAGCCATTGACGAGCAGGTGAGTAGAAATGTATTACGTACTTCACCAGTTTTTTCTAACTCCTTGTAAAGGTACGTGTCATCGACAACTGCCTCAAGCTCCACGGACACCTCTGTCCTCCCGAATTCATCCCCTTCCACGAGACGCTCGAGAAGTTCTTCAAGCGCAATTTCAGAGACGAAATCAAGCGCCTCGCAGTCGACATCTCCGAATCCATCTCACCAATGCGCTCACCAGTCCATCAATTCCCCTCTCCGCAGGGTGTGCTGATCGCAGACTCCAGCCGATTCGTCATCCCTCCAATTCAAGTTGGCGGACCTATCATGACGCCCCCACCACTTAGCCCTCAATCACCAACGAGCACAAATAATCCATCACTTCCAATACCCAACTCGAAACAGCAGACACCACTGCAGCGACACTTGGCTCATCTTGCTCGACACGGCATCACCGGCGTTGCTTCTGCGCCGGGAGATATGGTTGGAAGCGACTCTATCTCTGTAGAATCGCCACGGAATTCGTTTATCAACGTTGGCAATAGCAATAACGCCATTCCAAATACCTCGACAGCGCAAGTGTCTGGAGCATCAGGCGCGCCTTCGTATATGGGCAGTGTAGGCTCATTCTCTCTCAAGGGTCGGCTTTCGCGGTTTGGGAGCATAACCTTTGGTAAACGAAGCGCGACAAACACATGATCTATTTCCTTGGGACATTTCTGCTTTCGATACCTGCTGGCCGGGAAACCGGTCATCCTCATGCTAATAGTGTAGCACCTCCGTTCCTTCGTTTTTCCTGTATCATCTAAGTTATACCTCGTTGCATTTTTACCTGATCTTCGTTCGAGTACCTGTGTTATTTACCCTCGCTCGACAGTTAATAGGAAAACATTAGTTCCTGTGACATTTGTCGCTGTTATACAACATACTTGGATCCAACCCCTAAAGTACACAAGACGGAATCGCAGAGGGCGAAGACATTATCGTGACGTAGACTACTTCGTAAGCGCAAGAGGCGCAAAAAATTCGGCGAACATTACCTGGACACCAAAAAATGAAAAAGTGAAGAACGAACGGGAAAGCCCAGATTTTGATCAACTAGCAAGTGAGGTAAACTACTTATAAACAGACTACTAGACTAGACACACAAAGCCCTGAGATGAATGTTCTGCTAATACAAATGTTTATTACAGACGCGAGAGGGAAAAGAGCCGCAATTAAGTTTGATAGTGCTCACTCATGGACCCCAGGCCATCATCGGCCAGGGTGAAGCCAAAGTTGTCATAAAAGCGATAATCATATGGCCCGGGTTCGGCGGAAAAGGTGTGAGGGGCAGTGTTACTGGTATCCATGTCGTATTGCGAGAGGATGCTCAGAGCGTCAAAGCCGAGCTCGCTGGGCTTAAAGTCCGTTACCCACGAGCCACAGGTGTTTTCTGCAGGCTGAGAGATCTCTGTGCCTTCGGTGGCTGCCAAGGGATAGATGGATGTCGCAGGGGGAGGTGGTCACAGGACTTTCAGAGGGAGAAGAAAAGGTGTCGGAGGCAGAAGAGGGAGAGATGAAAAAGTCGTCGGGAGCATTCTGGTCCTTGCCCGGAATAGGAATAGGCAGCACAGCCGGATCTTCCTTGGGAAGAGACACCTTGAGGGAGCTGAGCTCTGGGCTGGCGGTGGTAGGTGTCTCGACAGGCGTCGACTCGTCAGAATCCGGAGCGGTGGTCGTGTAAATGGACTAGACGTCAAGTCAGCAAAGGCGGAGCGGAAGCAGGACGGAGACGACTAACGTATTTGGAAAGAATCTTCTCGAGAGCCTGTCCGAGCAGATTCCATTCAAAGACCTTGAGGTCTTTTTCGATATTCCTGGGTTTGGGGTCGGGGAACTCCATGATGCGCTGGAAGAAATCGCCAAAGCCGGCCTTGTGTTTGGATACAGTGGTGGGGCGGAGGCCCTCGAGGTTGCGCCGGATCCTGTTCTTCTCCTCGACGGGGAACTCGCCATTAGTCAGACGCTCGAGCAGGTAAATGACATCGACAGAGGTGACGAAACAGGTGTCAGTCTCCTCGCGGTAGATGCAGGAGATGACGCTGTCGTTTTCGCAGTACTCGTCTTGGCGGATGGCTTCGCAGGAGACGATGAGGCGGCGGCCATCCTGGACCTTTGAGAAGCGAACGAGACGGCGACCGGCCTGCATCTCGGCGGGGGTCCAGCCAGTGCATATATCGGACAGCGGAGTCAGGACCTCGAGGATCGGGGTCT
>JANIEX010000673.1:0-23033 GCA_027627405.1 Leucocoprinus birnbaumii
GGGGCTGATCAATCTACCCATTCCATTACCCTCGATTCCCATACTCAATCCCATAATCACGCCTCTGATCCAAGGAAACAATAATCAACCTGCGCCTACAACACCCGCTACTCAACCTCCTGCTACGCAGGATCCCCCCACACCCCAGCCCACCAATACCGGAGGAAGCAGCGGTGGATCGTCCGGAGGTGGTAGTGGAAACGGGGGTTCGGGAGGAGGCAGTGGAAATGGAAATGGAAATGGAGGGTCGGGTGGGGGAAGTGGGGGTTCAGGAAATGGGCAGCCTACGGACAATGGAGGATCATCGTCTCCGAGTCCTTCCTCTGGTGGTGACAATGGAGGCAATGGTGGCAATGGTGGCGATACAAGCGGAGGTGACGCCACAGGGACCAGTCCTACCGGTACGGGTACAGGCAATTCGCCTTCCTCTTCCTCTTCAGGTTCCCCTACCTCTTCCAATGGTGGTGACTTTGTATCGTCGAATGGCAATACTCCGGTGAACGCGGGTGAAGATCCTAGCGAAAGTGATTCTGGATCTGGTGGTAGCAGCAGTGGTGGTAGTGATGGAAAGACTGGTTCGTCTGGTGGTGGAACGACGAAGGCGGGAGGGAGTGTACCTGGTGCTACTGGTATGCCAACGACTACTGATGCGGATGGTGGATTTGGTGGAAACGTTGGTGGCGGTAGTGGCGGAGGGAATGGAGGAAGTGGGATTGAAGGAGCCGGCGCTTCGCAAAACCATGGATTAACAAAAGGCGCAATTGCCGGAATCGTGGTCGTCGTTATACTCGCCGCAATCGGAGTGACAGTTGTACTCCTTCGTCGTCGACTCAGATCACGTCGTACCGAACGTCGTAACAACTGGTTCTTCTCTCGAAACAGGACTTCACAGACATACGGTGATCGTGCGCATGGGGACCTTGGTATCAGTGGTGGTAGGGCCGGAAGTGGGGGCAGGAGCGCAGGACAGAGAAGAAGTGTGAGGAGTAGCTTCGAAACGACGGTGGATCATAGTGTTACACCGAGGTTGGATATGGATTTCGATATCCCGGCATTACCTCCCATGGCTGAACTTCGCGGTACACCGATGCTCGTCAACTTGGATAGTCCTGTTTCCCCCGTCAACGGTGTGCGTGCACCCGAGATCAACATCACGACGACTCCGCAAAGCAGGTTCTCCGTTGGTACTGTTAGCAGTCTCAGCAGTGATGGCCAAGGTCAATGGCTTGTCGTGAACAGGGACACCCTCGCTCCTGAAGTCGGCACTCCAATGTCTGTCCGTCCCTTCTCCCCTACAGAGTCTTTCGCGTTCCCGAAACCTCCGACGGAGAAGAGCTCTGGTGATTGGGGATCACAATTTTCGCGACCTGCGAGCGCGCATACTTTGAATGCGAGCTTTAATAGTGGGGTGAGGAGTCCTAGTAGCCATGCATTGGGTGTTGGAATTACCGAGGAAGAGGTTCCTGCCTTGCCTATTCCCAGCCCTGCGGCTAATCCATTCAACGATCCTGATCCTATTGCGCTTCATGCTGCGGCCGTTGTAGCGCTTGGTGTTGGACAAGGTACTCCAGCAAATATCGACGTCGCTGCCGCGAACAAAATTCAAGACCCGTTCGCAGATCCTACGTTCCCTCCTGAGCCTCTTAACCCAAGTCCCGTTCACCCAGAATTCATGGAGATCGAAACTATCAGACGGCCATTTATTCCGACTCTTGACGATGAATTAGGTGTCGAGTTGGGGGATAAGGTTAGGATCATGCAGATGTTCGACGATGGATGGGCTTTGGTCGAGAAGAACCCGGTTTACGGAAAGGCGAGCGTGAAGGGTAAAGGAAAACAGCCTGAGAAGGGGTTGATTCCGATTGATTGTTTCCGCGATCATGGATTGGAGCTGTCACAGTTTATTGCGTCGAAGAGGGTGAGCAGCTACTCGCAGTCGAGTAGCAAGTATACTGCTGGTGGTGCGGCATTCTAAGTAGCGTTTGTGCCATATGTATGGACTTGTGTTATATATACCCCTTAAGCCTTAGTATAAACTGTTGTATTCGTTTACTTACATGTGTTGTTGTAGACCTTTGCAATGTTTGGGTTGATCAACCCCAATGAAACACGTGAGGAAATTAAGCGCTGTAGCTTGGCCTTCAGACGCTCGGAATGCTTGCATGTAGAACACCCGTCGAGGAAATGGATGGCTTCTTGCTGCAAGCAAGTTGAAGAAAAAGATCATATTGGTTAAAGTCATACTACTACTCCTCATGTAGGCTTCACCTAGCAGACTCAAACACGAAATATGCGATTTCACTCCCTTGATCAACCCGAAGCCTCGACTCACTGTTTCGTGAACTCCATCCCTAAGCACCAAGGTCTGAATCACCATCTGCCTATTATTTGCGGTGCCATAACACCCTTTCACAATTAATCGATCTGTCCAGGTTGTAGATTCGATATTCAACTCTGTAAGCTGTTTAGACAGCCCTACAATGTTCGCTTACAGTTTCATGGTTCGCGAACTAGATTTCCTTCCGAACAGGCTGTGTGTTGGATGATTCTTTGACAGGGTTCATTATTTCTGACATCCGATACGAACCAAAGCCTCGCCATCGTATCGTACTTCACTCCCCTCGGCATTTGCTATCCTTCAAGTGTTCAGGTCTCTCGTTCTTGTGAGGGGCCAAATATCCTGTCCATTGAACAGTACTGCTTCATCTCCAGCTCGTCGATGAGAAGAATAGCGAACAGTTCGAATTCCGGTGTCATATGAGCCGAAGGCTTTCGGTGGGATGTATCAGAATTACTGACAGTGAGAGAATCAGTGGGGGTTGAATCCGTACGTGAAGCCATTAGGGCTCAGTATCGCTGGCTTTGGAGACGACTAACACTGAGAGGACTTAGATTTGGACTACAAAATATGAAGGCCGCACATCACGCTAGGCAGTTACACATTGCGCAAGAAAACCATCCACAGAATGCACATTTTACTCGGCGTGAGTTTACTCATGAGAGGATAGGATTCAAGTGCGTAGTAGCTGGTCAGGTCAGCGCCGAATATCACAAATATTGGGTGCATGGATAGCCCGAAAGCCCGAGTCATCCAAACAACCGGGTCAACGTCGACTCAGCAACCATTTACTTCAATGGCATGCCCAACAAGATGCCGATCGCGTTTTGCGATGCATTCTCTCAGGGACACAGTAAATCTGCTCTGGGGGTATTCGCCTCCTTCGCTCTCATACTCCAAATGAACTCATTACCAGGTCTACTCGCTATGTCCAGCATACTGGTCAAGCTGGATCTCGCGCAATCAGGAAGGGAAAAAGAAATTCATTCCAAACTGAGAAGTTCCATCGCATCAGATCAAAAAAGGGTTATTTCAATTCAGAACAATTGTTCGATTCAGGTGAAGGGCTTTTTTTGGGTCACGACATGGAAGCATGAGATTCCATGGGTCAGGTGGTCAATCAACTCAAGAGCTGCGCTTGTGTCTTTCCCGTGCACGCTACACTCCTATTCGTGAATTACGAGAAACATGAAATCTACTACGAAGGGTAATTTCGTACTTTATTCAACCTCGAATCGTGCCTGAGCATGTAGCTCCCCACAGACCTTCGGGTACTGTTAGCCTCCTCTTGGCAAGTCTCAATACTAATGAAGCCACCCGAGGAGCTGAATACCAACAATATGTGGGAGCAGCATGTCGCCAAGATAAAAATAAGGTAGTGGTTCTCTTTCCCTGTCCTACATAGCCTATCCCTTCTTTAGTTCCGACAGTGTCCCTT
Organism: Leucocoprinus birnbaumii; assembly: GCA_027627405.1. Taxonomy (NCBI): domain Eukaryota; kingdom Fungi; phylum Basidiomycota; class Agaricomycetes; order Agaricales; family Agaricaceae; genus Leucocoprinus; species Leucocoprinus birnbaumii. Next base: position 3,777 of record JANIEX010000673.1, read on the forward strand.
TTAATCTTGGAGTCCAGAGCGTCTCTCGTGTCCTTGGATCACCTTCCACATTTTACCCAGGCACGACTGAGGAGAGATGGCCTCAGCTGGCTCGCCACAACTTCAAGATCACCTCCCGTCGCTGCCCTCTCAAACTCTCGGTGAAACAGAACGGAATTGGGTCATTGGGATGATCCTTGCTTCAACATGCTATGGCGTATTCCTCGTTGTGNGCATAGCGTGTCTGAAAGCTTTGGTACCGGTTCCTCCACGCTCGGGATTCTGGTGTCAACGAAGGGTTTTCATTTTACACGTGAACTCTCTGTTAATACTCAACACCGCTATNCAAGTGAAAAACTGCAGGGAGTACCTGGTTGCAATCTTTGAAACATCCCCAGAGGANTTNACGTTCTTCTTCCTGGACAAGCTCAATATTCTTGTCGTGGTTGTATTTGCGCTGACAGATGGGCTCCTTGTCTGGAGATGCTNCACGGTGCANAAGGTTCTGCTTCGAGGAAAGCCNGGGGGATGGAATCACCTATGTTGGATATTNCCCCTGATNCTATGGCTCGCTTTCATAGGTGAGTCCCTTTTTTCTNGAGTCTTGTCAGGCGGGGTGGTTTANTTATTTTGATNATTAGCAACAGGCATCGCAGCGATNATAAAATTCGACTCGCACCGTCCACTTGTTGAAGATACAAATCCACTTACGCTCCTCTTCATTCTCCTANCCATGCTCTACAACATCATNCTTAACATCTTCGCAACGACAAATATCATCATTCGCCTACTCATCCACCGCCGGACCATGATNAAGTCGTNTGACAACANATCNGCTCTCTCCCAGATTCATATNCGAATTATTGGAATTATCCTTGAATCTGCTGCNATTAGNATTCCTATCGCAATCGTTACAGCCGTNCTNCCATTCATCNATGGTGGTTGGGGGCCGCTGGCNTGGNAGGTCGGAGTTCCAGCTCAGGTACGCACCTGGAGAATTANATTGAGAAATATTGGCAGTGCCCTGACGCGAGCGCACTCGGTGCCGTCTCATACCAACAGTCGTTTTCTTCGGTGCTAGTGATTTATCAAGTGGCAAAGGGTCGGGCCGTTGGATCCGAGAGATTCAGTAAACGAGGAACAACGTTCCAGCTTGACACGCTGGTTGTTACTCAGGAGGCGGCCGCCTNACTTAGTGTCCTGTGGCGTTTTCACGATAATTTATGNTTTTCTATNGGGTGTAGGAGNGGGGGNANGATTNTATTTTGTNNTCCGTGTTTGGTCTGTATCNANAACCTCAAGCAACATCTGTCTNATGTCATTAATTTGTGTGCTATCATGATGTGACGTCTGTCTGGCGGCTACCAGAGTCCAGAANATCACAATTTGGTCAAGAGAAAAGAAAAACATAGCGATTNGTCAAATCATAGCAAAGAGGAAGAAAACATCACAATATCGTACAAAAGATCGTTCANGCACATCATAGCAGAANACTGTCTTAAATCTCTNNCTTTTACCTTTCACGATCNANCGAAGCCTGNAANACCCCAAACACCNACACCAACNCCCCTTCCAATAAACGCACTCCCAACTTCNCCAACAGTCTTCTTCACATCCCTCAATAAACTCGTCTCAACAACTTCACCGTTCGCACTATCCTCCTGCATAAGTTCCTTCAACTCAGCACGATGACTCTCGACAGCCAATCGTCTCGAGCGNCCCAAAACTACAACAACGCCCACTCCAGCAGCATTAGCAGCAGACGGNTTNGTCTCACCCTTAGTTCTTGCCGGTGTCACACCGCTAGATATTCGCTGTAGCGCGTATGCTTCGTCTAGAGCGGCGTGNAAAGGTTTAGCAGTGGCGATTTCTTTGAATGACATCCGTGGTANGTTGGCGGTTTCTGGGGNAGGNGTAGTTGACGAAGACAAAGAATCTGCGTTTGGCTGTGCGACAGATCTNGCAGGCGTCGCGTAACGAGCCCAAGCAATGTCATCGGCCGCCGCCGACTGAAGTCGGACCTCTGTATTCGCCTGTCCATAAACGGTATCAGGGAAACCAGGATTAGTCTAAACCAAAAATAGCCAGTTAGCGTCTATTTTCTGATCCGCCGAAAGATGGACGAGAGACTCACGGAGGCAACAGTCGTAGCATTGATCTCTTCATTCCTGAGCTCCTGCAGAGCCTTGTCACCATCAACCGCTACCACCTCAGCACCAGCAGGAAGAGGTGACTTCACGCTCTCCTCAACCTTCCTCAACCTCACAACCGTAGCTCGCATACGTTCATTCCTTCGACACAGGCCAACAACAAACTCTAACGCCAATCGATCATCAGGACCACCGACAAATGGTAGGAAAATGTGCACCCTCCCGCGTCCTTTCGTACCTCCATTCAATCCAATAGCAGCCATTGCCATCGGATCGAATCCACCAGAAGCATTCGCCGACGCATCACCATCGGAAGAAGCAGCACTAAGACTCGTCTGATCGATGTACAATCCAACATCAATATCCGACCTCGCAAACACGCTTCGGATATAATGTGAGTGTTTAACGGACGTCCCTGAAGCAAGGGCCCAGAATCCATGCCCGCTATGAGAAGCAGAAGGAAGAGGATCTGGGGAAATAGGGGTCTGGGTACCGGTTGCTCCGGATTTGAACAAAGCATCGAAAGGATTATGACCTGTGTCCTTTGGTGGTTTCGGAGTCTGCCAACCATCAGCGCCGCCCCCGATTGCGAGCGCATTGGTGATCGCGCTGGAGGTGTGTATAACCCAAGGAACAACAATCATTTCCGAGCCAAATCCGTTTGCCTTCTCCAGGGTCAACCCAGCCATCTCCTCTTCAGGTACAACATCCACTTCACCCAAGACGTTGATACCCTGCAACAACGAAAACATTCGATAAATCGAGAGCAGAGGATCAGAATGTAAAAGGGTGGATGTATCGTGTGACCTCATCACTGCCGAAACACGATCTGAGAGTTTGATAAGTCGAAGAGCATTGATGACTGGTGAAACAATAGTTGAAGAGGAAGTTGTCGAAGGGGCGATAGATGATGAATCCGATATCGTCGAAGGGCTAGGTGATTGTCGTCCGGAATCTTCTTCGGATTTGTGTTTAGCACCGAGCTGTAATTTCTCCGATACTTTCTCCTTGAACGTCGATTGTTTCTCCCCTGCCGGTGCCGTTCCTCCACGGTGATGGTGGTCACCATCGAGCTCATCATCGTCGAACCCGTAAACCAAGGGGTTGATCAACTGAGCGACGGCCATCGCGCCAGGGAGATGTTCAATCCTATCCAACACGACCGTAAATCTCGTCTTCTCTTCTTCTTCATGTCCATTGGCTCCAGAAGAAGCATGCGGATGCGCATCCCTCTTCCGACGATGTTTCTTGCCCTCCGCCGAAACACCGCCGGCACCGGCACCAGCTTCATCATCAGCCACATTATTAAAGTTGGCTCCGGATTTCGCAATCCTCGAACGATATTTCGGCGGGTATAAAGTGGAAACGAGAGGGGTGGTCATACACGTCAAGACGAGTGCCTCGAGTACAAACATGGAGAAGACGCGTTGATTGAGAATTTTAGCCGTTAAGCCGACATTAAGCACGATCAGCTCCACGAGACTGGTTTTTCGAAGCACAGAAGTGCGAAGCGCGGGGGAGAGAAGAGCGAAGCATGTGAGTTATCGATCAAAGTGGAAGAGAAGGTTAAAGGAATGATAACGTACCCTTTGCAACTCATCAGCGACCCCAATCGTAGCTGATTCTCTCCAATTGAAACCAGCGACATAGTGCGCCGCAAGTGTACATCCGCCGAATTTACCCGTGAACGCGAGGGACATGATAGCTATCGTGAACCCCCAAGTGATGCCTAGACGAACCGATGATCAGGTATAATCAGTACCACAGACGAGAATAGAACCGTAATCAGCGCGTACCGTTGTTCAGAAGACCCAGATCCGTGGATAATCCCGATAAAGTAAAGTACTAGAAATCACATCCACGAGTCAGCCACCACAGAACGCCTAGATAGGCAAGGTCTAGGAACGGAACACGCGTACCAAAGGTAAGAAGATAATAGCCACCATATCTTCCAGTTTCTCCGTGAGCGCGATAGTCAGCCCTCCTTCTCTTGGAACAATCAACCCAGTGATGAACGCCCCTAGAATCGAAGGACTTCCCGTTAAAACCGATAACCAAGGGGCGGTGGCGTTCACAGAGGAGGAGGGTGGAGGAAAAGGCTCACCAAAAATAGCATGAACGCCAATTATGTCCGTGAAAAATGAGGATCCGAACATGACCATGATGGTAATGGTCATAAAGAACAGGGTAGGACCACTCTCGACTGCGGGATCACAAAAACACAACAGCGGCGTGTGAGTAAGTGGTCAAAAAACGACGATGAAACGCATCAGTGGCACAAGAAGAACTTCGGTGTGGCGTTTGTTTTTGAAAACCCAGAGGTGGGGAGGAGGGGCGGGAAAGACTCACTGGATCCAGTTTTCTTTGCTAGCCACCCGAGAGCCCATTTTCCGGGGAAAAGGAGGAACAAAGCAAAGCCGATACATGTGAGTAGAATATAGAGTGCCTCGAGGCCTGATCCTGCGTTCACGAGGGCAACACTGAGAGCCAGGAGTGTCCATCCAACTATTGCAGGTTCCACGTTATCAGCGAGAAAGGCCGACGCGGGAGAACAAACCGTACTCACCAATATCATTTCCGACACCCGCCGAAAGCACCACAATTCCAACCGTCGTATCCAACAATTTCAACTCTGTCAAAATCCTACAAAGGACAGGNAAAGCCGTGATCGAATACGCAACGCCGGTAAACAACATGAAATAAGTGAATTTGACATCTTCAGTGATGAATCGCTGGAATAGGGGGTGGGATAAAGCCGCTCCGAGGCCAAAGGGGAGTGCCATGCCAGCAAAGGCGACAGTAATTGACAGTTTCGCATTTCGTTTGATCACACTAGCGTCGATTTCGAGTCCAACGAGGAAGAGGAACAAACAGAGACCGATATTTGCTGTTAAACTTAGATTTCCGCGTGATTCGTCTGGAAAGATATGTTTAGTGAAGCCAGGGATTCGTCCTGTATTTTTGGTGTGAGGATTTTCGCCAATGCGTGTTGTGGAGTGAGAAGGAAGGTTGCGAGAAGGTGGGCGAGAAAAGAGAGTTGTGTAATGGATTAGAAGGGTGGCGTTGCGGGGTTAAGTATGAAAAAAGGCGTACCGAATGCCGTCGGACCTAATGAGAAAGCGAAAACCGCGGGCGTCAGTGTATCGAACGCCAATAATGCCACGTCCCACTCACCGAGCAGAATACCGCCCAGTACTTCAGCAATAACCTTGGGCTGGCGTATCTTCTTCAAACCAAGAGAAAGCAGACTCGATGTAGCAATGATGATACCTAGATCGATAAGGGAACCCCTAAGAATCAGCAAAATGTTCAGCTCTCGCTTGGCAGGGTGATACTAACCAACTTGAACAACCCAAAGTCGAAACGGATCAGCAGCATCGACCGCAGTAGGGTCTTGGCCTTCCAACAAGCCTCCCTACAAAACACAAAACCAAAATTAACAACCCAAAAAACATGAACCGATTTCAAAACCGACTAACCTGCTGAGCAGCAGCTCGGCCAAAGAGCCTGATCACCTGGTCAGAAAACTCTGGCATCTCAAAATCACGTCGTCCAAAGCGACAATTCAAGAGATCTCAGAGTGTGCAAGCGACAAGTGTAGTTCTGGATGCGGTACAGCTCCCGGGCTGACGAGAGGGTATAGGGTAGTAGTCGCTGCTACATGAGCAGTGTCCGAATGAGAATAAATAGCTTGGCTCTCGGCTGTCACACGGAAACGCAGTGTGATATCGTGATGATGGACTCCAGGCCAAACACTCTAATTACGGAAACAAACACAATCGGGAATGGTCACAGCCGCTCCTGGCGGATAATTCGGTTCACCGTTCCTGGGATGCTGGCGTTTGTTCTGTCTGTCAATAAACTTGTAATCGAAGTTGTTCTATCGTCATGAGGCCTCCACGAGCCTGGAAAACATTGCTAGCTCTGGACATGAAAAAGCTTGGATTGTTCACAGTGGTGTTCGAATCGCGATCAATATATGGAGTTTCGTGGTTATGTTTGAGCCGGAGAGTCTGGAGACGGATCAAGTGTTTGTTTCTTGGTTTCCCTCACGTTCACGATTACCGGGAATTCGCGTCTAGTTCGGCACTCCACGAAGGACGGTATGTATGTCTAGACACCTGAACTTGACCAAAGTCGCGCAGGGCGACGTCACAGGGTCATTCATCTTACGCGCAGCAGGTTCAGCGCAATATACGAGGCTCCACACATTAGGTACGCGCCCATAACTATGTAGCTCACATGAAACAATTACTACAAAACGAGAAACCCTCAACGATATATCAACGAAGGGGTATCAAACAACCTTTTTCCTATTTCCTAACGATGACATTCACGACAATCGCAATCGCAAATGCGTCATAGTCAAGAAACGCTCATCTCTGTGCAAGTAGCCCAGACCACTATCGATGCGAAAGTCTAGTTGACAGAAATAGGTACCTGGCTCGTTTCTTTCGCACCGTCTTGCTGTGGCTGCTGCTGCTGCTGCGAGGCAGCCGAGGACTGTTGTTGTTGACCAGACCTCGAAATCGCCGCGCCAAGAGCTTGTGTGCGAAGAGCGAGTCCACGAGTTTTTTCAATGACAGATTGATAGACAGGTAATGCTGGCCTGTTGATTTCAATGATGTTCTGTTATATGTCACGAGTCAGTGAATTTTGCCAAAGGTGGAGAAAACAAGGTGTGATAACAGAGCCACCGGGAAAAGCGAAGATAGAAAATGGGAAAATGGGATAGAAGGATGGAACGAACCTTCTCAAGATCGATCTTGGCATCCGCGCCCATCCTGGTCTCCCGGATAAGATTGACAATCCACTTCTCACCCTCGTCTTTCTCGAGGTTAAGTCGTTCCGAAAGATCCCTATTGAAAACACCAACAAATTAGTATCATCGGTCCACGGACAGCTAGAACCCTAACTCACCCGATGTCAATCCTCTGGTGAATCCTACAATACGCCTCACTAATCAAGTACCTCGCATTATCCAAAAACTCCTCTCTAAAATCTCCCAAAAAGAAATCATTCCTCACCACTTCTTCAGCCCTCCTCAACTCCCTCTGCGCAGCCTCAAAATCAAACTCGACATACAACTCCTTCAAAAAACTCGTCACAGGATCCTGATACTGATACTCCTCCATCTGGATAACCTTCACGACCTCCCTAATCGCATTCCTCACTCTCGCGGACACGGGATTCGCAGCAGACGAAGTCGATGATGTTTTACGAGATAATATAGCCGCCGCTACGAGGTATCGTAAGATCCAAGGACAAGCCGTTTGAATCGTATTGAGGTATGTCGGAGAGAGGAAAGTTTCAAGGAGCAGCGTGCGTCCTTGTTCATGATTGAAATAAATGAACAAAGACCAATGAACGAGCCAGGTCCGCGAATGCAATTGAACCAACGCAGGCTCAGTTTTATCTGTAGCTGCACCAGATGCGCTAGCGGCGGCGGCGGCAGCCAAGATCGACGCTGAGGATCTTGAATCGATGAGATCGCGAAGCGTATTCAGCTCTTCCAACGCCGTATCCCATTTTCCTGTAAGAATATCCGAAGCGAGTTTTCCCCAATGCGCAGAAGTGGTGAGATCCGCGTTGGTTGAAAGAACACGGAAATGATAGAGATAATCGGCGGCACCGCTGTAATTCCCATACGAGTATTGGAATTGCCCGAAATTGTAGAGAGCGGTGATTTGTTCTAGCGTGAGCTAATCGCAAAAATGGTGGTTCAATCAGAGAGAGGATGAGAGTTTGGATTTTCGAGAAAAGACGCACACCGTAGTTGTCTTTCAAGAACTGCAAGTTCTGGTTTTTATCCTGCCTCAGAGCCTGAGCGACTTCAGGTTTCTCGATCACATCCAAAACAGCCTGAGCCTCCTGTTGTAGTCTCTCATGCGTCGAAACAGCATTCTGTCTCTTCCCATCGAACTCTACCCCCACGCACCCGTCAAATTTCGCCCACACTCTAATAGTTCGAGTACGCACCAGCTGGGACCTCCTGATCGGGATGCAGCTGCTGAAAAAGCGTCACTGCATAATCGAACATGTTCGTTCCTTTCGCGAGTTCATACTGTGCTTGTGTGACCTCTTCGGCGGGGAATAGTTGGATTTCTGTGAGATGTGTGAGGAGGGGAAAGGATAAGTGCCGGTCGAGGTAGGGAATTATTGTTTTTGAGAGGTCGTGTTCTGCCATCTTGGTTGCTGACGGCGTTTTGGAATGCGAAAGTGCGATCAGCAATAAAATGATCACACAGCCACTGCATTTGGCTGGGATCAGATTATCTAATGAGCTTGGTTTCAAGGCTAGTGACAAACAAGCTCGGCACAGTGCATTCAGCGTCTATCTTGATTCTCTATTCTCCTCCTAGAGTGCTATTGGCACATAGATGAGGTTCTTGTTTGATTAGCTCAGATAGCTCTCAATACTACGCACTTCCTTTACCTCAAGGTCGACAGGTATCCTTGTCACACCGTCCGACCAGTCAAGAAGCTCGGGCCGTAAGAGCGAGCCCGGATTCATCCGGCTCTCTAGGCGAGAATCACCCCAACCGTATCTTGCTTATACATTATACAGTAGTAGTCTCAGCTGGGTGAATTTACTTACTTACATCGCAAGATCAAATATAGTAGACTCTATATTTCTCCTGATCCATAAATAGGAATGTAGCGTGTACGAGAAAGACACGAGCTCAGCTCTGTATAACAATTAACCATCTGATCCGCGGAGTCTTATGTCTCTATGTTGTGATTGAATCCACTGGAACTTTTCGGTTTTAGAATCAAGTTCTTCTTCCCTTGCATGATCGCGCGACATTTGTGAGCCTAAACAGTCTGCCCGGACATAGCGGATATACCATGAGTTTCTTTGTAAATCTGAAATAAGTTTGGAACGGAGGAGGCGTATACTCCCACAGTAGATTTACTGTGCCCTTGAGAAAATGCATCGCAATACGCGTTCAGCACCTTGTAGGATATGACACTGAATCAATTGGTTACTGAACGGTTGTCGCTGACCTGGGCGCTCGCATTTCCTAGGTTCTCCCGCTACTCACGAGCGCGACACCTGATATTCGGCGCTGATCTGACCAGCTACTACGAACTTGGATACTATCCTCATTACTCATGATTGAATGCACGCCCATTCGTATGTGTATTTCGTAGACCATTCTTTTGCGCAATGATTCCAGTGCTGGAGTCTCTAAAGCCAGAAGAACAGTTTCTATTTACAACACAGAGGCTAGGTCCTTGTAAAGCTACATCGGAACAGATACTTATTCGCCCCCAAATTATTCTATATCATGAAAAGCGGGGCGCAACGCCCTATTCTCCCGGATAAACATATATACAGTGTCTACTATATACTACAGTGATGAAGCGACTGATATTTCTACTCTGGCTATATGCCCCGAAATATGGAAATATGGAAATTAAATATACAAATATTTTACAAACAAAGTGCTGCTCAGATCCCTAGCCATGATAATTCGTGACGCGTCATAAAAAGGCGGAGCATGCCGGTAAATGAACTAGCCTACTAAGCAACCCCTTCCTGCGTTAGGACCAATGTATCAAGCTGTAGACTTTGTCCCTTCTTAGCAAGCCTCTCAGACCCTAGGGCCCGGCCTTTTGCAACCTGATAGATCAGCAACACAGACGAGAAAGACTATAGTCAGCAGAAACACCCGGTAGAATGTGGTAATCAGTGTCCATCCGCTTGCCGGTTCTGTGATACACACACCTGCGCTGGAACCCCAACCTGCCACGCTAACAAGCCAAACCCGCCAGTTATCCAGGGAAATACTGCTGACACGATTGCGATAGGAATGTTTATGGCAGCAGATTCGAAGATGATACCAACAATTCGCAAGTGGACTTGAGTTAGAGCCGATGATCGACCGAATGATTTGATCATTGTTCGGCGGTGGATGAGCAGGCGGATTACGATGTTCGCGGTAGCGAATAAGTTCAGAGAGATATTACAAAGCATTGAGATGAGAAGGAATATGAGGGTAAGGGGTTCTGGGTCTTCAACCAGTGGGCGGTTGGGGTTGGGTATTATTATCAGCGTTATCCCGCTCCCTGTGATTGATCCAGCAAACGGTCGTCAAAGCTGAGCAGGGACACATACCTATGAACGCAATCCATAGACATAAAGGAAAAATCCAGCACAAATGATTCCACCCTGCCGGTTTACCCTGCAGCAACACCTTCTGAACCATATAGCACCTCCACACAAGTAGCCCATCCGTCATAGCCAACACGAGGACAACCAATACATTCAACCGGTCCAGATAGAAATAAGTGAGCTTCTCTGGTGGCGTTTCGAATATTGCGACTAAGTTTTGTCTGGCGTTTTTTACTTGAAGGACAGTGTTGAAGATCAACAAGAAGTTGACATGCAACAGTAGCACCCCTTTTTGACAACGTAGGCCAACGTATCGAGGGATAGGCCCCAGTGCTCGTAGGCAGGCGATGGCTATAGTAAGCAGAATACCATAGCACACNCANCCNAGGATCATACCAATGACCCAGTTTCGTTCCGTATCTCGGATCGTCGTTAGAGGAAGCACAGGGAGTTCTCCCTCAGATATTGGTGAGCTAGAACTAGTCATCGGGAGTTGTCGAGCAAGCCAGAATGGAAGGATATAGGGCAAAGGTGGGCACTCCTCTCTGCTGTGAAAAGAGCCTGGGTTTGATATTTTTAGTCTCAGTTGATTGACACTTTGTCAATCACTTACAAGGTTCTTCTGATCGATTGGCGGTCTGATCAAGACTTGCTAGGTCTTGAAGCGATGGCGGAGGCTCTCAAATGAGCCTTGGATACGCGGCTCGAGCTGGAAAAGTATCACAGTAACCAGAGTGCAGAACACCCTTACCCTGATTCTAGGCACGAAAGGTGCTTCTCTAATAGGTTTATCAGTTTCCCTGGCCGACTGAGTGATAACTAGCGAATTTCCCAGAGGTTTCCACGTCAAACGTCAGGAAGCCCTTTATACCTGGAATAGAATTAGACGGATAGACTGCCGTAGCGACATGTAGATAGAGGATATGAGAACTAGGAATTTGCGACACTCTGCTCCGGCGCTCGTGATCGTCTACTAAGGGAAAAGGCCTCTAAAGCTGCCAGCTCGCTCAGCTCAAGGGATGCGACTCTTGCGATCACTATCACAATTTGTGACACTTGAAAGCAAAGTGCACCACATCTCAACTCTTTGATTGATGCAACAAAGTGAACAATCTTCCCAATCCAATTATAAGAGAACAGCGCCAGTGCCCCAAATGTTCTGACGACCAGCTTGAATGATATAATTACCAATTTCTTTGATTGGCGCGTTACTAAGAACCTTGATGAGACATAGTTTGAATTAAATCTTGGCTATTCCTCCAAATGCGACCCCAGATATCTCGGACACTGTCGTTCTCACGGAGCAGCTGAACTTTCATCCTAATTAATTGTCCTAAAAGAGAATCGGTGCTGAAAGCGAGGCTGTACATATTGGGTTGGCAATTGTGAAGATCATGCTCAGGTTACTGGACTACCTCTCCCTCTCCGTCCATCTGCCATGCTCCTCGATCAGCCCTCATAATTGATCTTCAAGTGCACGGAACCCGGATCAAATTTCAGTGACCCGAGTCAATCACTGGATGACGACAGAGACGTTCTGAGTCTCCAGCCACGGAACGAGTGCAGCCTGAGAATTGAACATCAGTTGAGTATAAGTAATGAGATCATTCCGAAAACATACCCCGAGAAGTGAAAAATGTGCGACACCAAGGACTGCAGGGCCCTTTTGAATGCCTGCAGGTATTTCAACAGTGAAGTTTTGATAGATAGTTTGAGAGTTTCCGTCTGGCCTCTGCGGATTATAGGGTCCCGAATATAGAAGATTTAGAAGTTCATCGCTAGGTGGCGGGCAATAGTTTGCCTCAGAGAAGCAGGGTGCCAGTCCAATGACCACAGCCACTTGCTTCTCTGGAGTAGGGTGGTTCTGAAATATCGGATATTAAGTACACCGTCCGTATCGAGCTCCGGCTTGCTTGTGCACTTACCGGTAGGCTAAGTTGGACTACTGTCGATTGTCCAGCGGTAACTTGCGCTCCATTGCTCGGTGCGGTAATTCTAACACTCTGAGCGGAAACGGCAGTCAAGCCAGCCAGAAGAGCATACAGAAACTTCATCGTGAGATTCAAGGACGGAGGAGGTTCAGTGCAGACTGAAGTGTAGGGCCTCAGCTTTTATTCCCCTATGGGCGCTAATTTCTAGGAACGGTTTTGATAGTGATAAATCGCCGCGGGCAGGGTAAGATGACTTACATCGGTAAATCCTCTCCGTATGCGGAGGCGGAGGCGGATGAAGCGGTCGAAACACCGTGGCTCAGAAATCTGTGAGCTATTCCAAGCAAGGTGAAACGCGATAACTACGAGAGAAAAGGCCGCTACTTCTTGAGGCTGACACGAAGGCTTAGTCTAGCCGCCGGTTCTGATCCGATGGGGTGCACAGCGATTTCAACGCATGACGTCACGATGCAGAGAGAATTATTGATCTCAAAGAGTATCTATGTAGCTGAGCATCTCTTATCTGTCTTGCGATAGCCATCGATCCAACTGTTGACCAGCTCATCGATGAATATCGACCATTGAGATCACTGAGCCGTATGGCGGCTACATCTATTACTCTAAGGCTGTGAATCAACCAATGTCACCGGCATATTGATCCTTTGATCGTTCAGCCGCTCACGAATATCAAAATCATCGGGCATCGCTGCCGGCTGTCTGGACATTATCACCGTACGGAATTCAAATGATCCGATTAGCACTTCGTCATCACTAGGCCCTTCCGAACACTATGGCCTCAACATGCGCACAAAATGAGGCGAGACCACGATTTTGAAGCTTGGAATGAGGCGACATAAAGGAGCCAATTTTCTTTTACGTTGAAGCAGTAGCAGTACTGTAGGTAGGTTGGACACCCCCATGATGACATAAAATAAACCCTAGGGAATGCGGTCCATAACTTTGGTAAAAAAACAAACTAGTGTACGAATTGACTGTCTACTGGATGCTGAATAGCGCTGGAAAGCCACTACTACTGGATGACGACGGAAACATTCTTGGTCTGTAACCAGGGCTGGAGTCCCGCCTATCATTACACACGAATTCAGTTCCACACTATGATCTTAAAGAAAAGAGCTTACCCCAATAAGAGCGAAGTGTGCAACACCAATCGAGGCCAATCCTTTTGGGAAGTGGGAGGGAATAGTGACCGTAAAGTTCTGGTTCGGCTGCTGGAGCGGATCATTCAAGACTCTCTTGGGGGTATAGCTTCCCTGATAGAGGAGATTTCCCAGAAACTCGTCTGTGGGTGGACAGAAAGACACGCAGGATGCAATGCCAATTGCCACAGCGACCTCTTGTGATGATGAAAGGAAAGCCTAACGGAAATTCAGGCTCTGTTTAGTACTGTGGAAAGAGCGTTTACATACAGGAGTTTCAACGTTGATTACAGTCGACTGACCAGCAGTCAACTTGGTTCCTGGAGCAGGAGCACCGATGACAATGGATTGGGCAGTGACGGCGGTCAGGCCAGCGAGGATAGCAGCAAAGATTTTCATGATAGTAAAACTAAGATTCTCGGAAGCTTGGGGTTTCTCGGTGGATGCGACTCGCAGAAATTCGGCCTACCTTATAGCCCTAATTCTCTCAGGAGAACAATAGAAGCAAGCGCCGTGGTCGACGGTAGAATTTGCTGTTTCAACGGAGATTGCTCGCCGCCTGCATCTACGTATGCGAATAATGCGGAGAGGAGAGAACAGTCTGAGGCTGCATTGAGGCTGCAAGATGGATAAAACGGAAGTACCCGCTCATGGTCTAAATATAACTCGCGGATGCGTCGTCGGCATCGGGATGAACTCACCTCTGACGAAATGACTTGCGCGGCGGTAATGAGCCGTGCGCGCCGAAGGGCGTCTCGGCCGGTCTCTTTCGTTCATTGAGCTCCTCCAAACAGAGAGTGCTATTGACCCTCTTAGAATGACAACCAACTATGGCGCGATTCATGATATAAGCTGGGCCAGTAGCTCCACTCTATGCCATGGAAAGAAACATTCCTTTTCTTCTCTGATGATGAACGCCACTGGACCGAAGGAGGTAGTAAAAGCAGGCCAGTGTCATTTCGACCTTTATAACCAGTATCCATGTAACTGGCGGGTCTCGGACATGGTCCATCCACAACAAACGCACACGTAGAATCAAAGAACAACCGGAGACTAGCATCTAGCACCTGTCACAAGTTAACTTTGGTACTTGAGGGCAATTCTGACCATTCTCATGTACTATCTGATCTCACAGTATCATTCGCGAAGCCCGCTAAAACAGCGATGTGGCCCGAAGACATGAGGTACTTTCCCTGATGATCTTCTCAAGAACTTGGGCCCCACAGGTGGTATTGACATATTTCTCCTTGGGGCAGCGGCTAACACAGCATAGAAGGAAATCCCTATTTGTTGATGTAATGTTAAGACTGGAATTGAGCCAGGAGAACCTCAACAGTCACCTCACAGGACATATAGCTCGATTAGGATGATCCATTTGGAACGATTCAGAGTCTGCCCTGGTCTCTCGGGAAAGTTCACATAACCGGATACATATATAACGTCATTAGAAAGTTTCATTACAGTCCGTATAGTTCGTAAGGATGGTCAATGGGTGGATCGCGGAGTATTGTTGTCCATAAAGTGACTAAAGGGCCGAGATATAGTCAAGATTCAAATATTCATAAGTGTCTGGTGCACGCTCAGTGGCTATACGGCTTCTACTGAATGACGACGGAAACGTTTTGTGTCTCCAACCATGGCTGAAGTGAAGCCTACAAAAATACGAGTTAGACAGAATCGATCAGAAAATATGACATGAGAAGCTTACGCCGATCAGGGCAAAGTGGGCGACACCAATGATCGCCTGTCCTTGGGGAATGAAGGAAGGGACAGTGACAGTGAAGTTTTGGACACGGGTCGCTCCTTCTAGTTGAGGCTGGTATGGCCCGGAATAAAGTAGATTACCTAGCGTGGAGCTAGGGGAACGGCATGAGCCCGAAGAACAGGGTGAGATGCCGATTGCGACAGCAACTTCAACGGACGAAGACAGGAAGTCCTGTTGTGCGTTTACATATGAGGAGAAGCATGAGATATCGCATCATTACTCACTGGGGTAGTGACCTCAACCACAGTAGACTGTCCAGGGCTAAGATGTGTCCCGGCGACTGGAGCTGCGATCCTGATGCTCTGAGCAGCAGCAGCGGTGACACAAGCAAGCAATGCAGCGATGAATTTCATGATGAGAGTCGTGGGGTGATAGAGAGTTGGGTACAATGTTTATTGCAAAACGAAAACTCGAGCTTCATTTTATACCACTCTCAGGCGCTCCTGAAATGAGGTAATAAAAGTGAGAAGCTATGATGGGGCCGGGCCAGGAACTTGTTTCAGCGGAAGAAAACATCCGTCGCCTGGCTGAGGCTGTGCGTCAAAGGTAGACAGCGCTGAAGCAATGTTGAAGTTTAGGACGCCGACCAGTAGATCATCCGTGAATTGCGCAAACGAGTCCACCGTACTCAGATGACATTCAATGTCTTTCGAAGCATCCACATTTGATTCGCATAGCCAAGTGTATGACTAATTTTCACACGTATCACGTGAACGGTCAAAGGTTTACGCCGACTAACGCCACCTTCGAAGTTTGAATAGAACTTCCGAAGAGCCTGGACAATGGAAACTTCGGATTCACTGGCAGATGACTGGTAAGCCACGTCTACCGACAGGCGTATTTTGAAATCTCTTGCAAAATCTCCCTACTGATGATGGTGACTTCTCTGGCCCACCAGGACCCTGGACGAATCTTCTTGATCGAGATGCCCTGTCATGTCAGAACCATGCTCTTCGTTGATGGATAATACCAGCTTGGAGATCGCTAATCAGCTTGAATGGAGCTTCCTCGAGGTCACCTAGCGTTTATCTCTATTGACCGGATGGCGTCATTTTTGCTTCGCTGTCCTCATCCTGGCCCACCCTTAAAAGACTGGGGTCAGCCAATCGAGCAGTCTTTCTTCTCTCGTTGCGAGCCATGGCAACAGAAGCTTCACAAGAGAAACAGAATAATGACCCTCAAAGCACGGGAATCTCTTTCAAGCTTCAAGCAGTGCTCGAAGGGGACGGAATTGACCCTGTTTATCATGCTAAAGCATCGATCTTGAACGAAGCAATCCAGGAAATCGGTATGGGCCGATATCAATGGTGTGTTTCCCCTGAGTTTTGTATTTGACATAGACCCACTTTTCGTAAGGGGACTCTCCGTTGTTACTGGCTTTGGGTGGCTTGCGTAAGTCTTTGATTCATCCCGAATCAGGATTCCAGCTGAACCTTTTTAAAGGGATAATCTATGGCCGGTTCGCTGCCAATTCACCCTCAGTAGACTTTTCACTGGCTGATATGTTATAGATTGCAACAGGCCTCATCTTACCTCCTTTGCTCCAAGAATATAATTTCGAGGGCCCGTTCCTGAAACTGGGTCAGAACATCGGCCTTCTCGTTGGCGCTGCTTTTTGGGGAATAGGGTCAGATCTATGGGGAAGAAGGTGCGCCCGTCATCATTGTATCACTGAGCTTTTTTTTAAGCTTCAGCGAGATCAGATTATCGTTCAACATAACATTCCTCATTATCGGTCTCTTCGCTACTGTCGCCGGAGCTTCTAACTCATCTACGACAGTCATCTCTCTGGCGTCAGTATGGTCTATAGGCGTTGGTGGGAATATTCCAGTTGACTCTGCTATATTTCTGGGTGAGTCTCATGAAACGGACGGCCTATCATCCCCATATTGATGTTTGGGATAGAGTTCATACCGGCATCACACCAATACCTTCTCACCGTTCTTTCCATTTGGTGGGCTTTCGGCCAGCTTCTCGGAAGCCTCGTACGTGGAATGCTCTGGAACTGATTGTTTTACCTGTTAAGCTAAAATACAGGTTGCCTGGCCCCTGATCGGCAACTATTCGTGCGAGATCACGACTCCACCTAGCTGTACCAGGGATGCAAATCAGGGTTGGAGATACTTCCTGTACGCGATGGGTGGACTCAATCTCGCTTTGTGGGCCATTCGATTCTTCGCCTTCCGCTTATATGAAAGTCCAAAATATTTGATGGGAAAGGGCAAGGACGAGCAAGCTGTAGCAGTCGTCCACAAGCTAGCACAATATAACGGGAAATCCTCAACGTTATCACTAGAAGACTTGCAACGAGTGGATAAGGAGTTCGATGAGAAATCNAGTGGCGGTGGTGACAAAAAAGNATATGGCTCAGCTGGGGAAGTCCTAAAGCGCCGANTGGCTGTTTTCGATGGGAATCACGTCAAGCCCTTGTTTGCAAACGCGAAAAGTCGCGATTTCCACAACTCTCCTAATCATCTTATGGGGTCTGTGGTGTTATATCCTTGAATCACTGACTGCTCACCTTCCATGTTTAGCCCTCATTGGACTCGCTTTCCCTCTGTACGCAACTTTCTCGTCCGAAAGTTTCTCACTGATACAAACTTCGTTTCAGATACAATGCATTTGTTACGTACTAGTAAGTTTCAGCAGCAGAACCGCCTCGATCAAGAACCAAACAATATCTTCCCATTAACAGTCTCGCAACACGAGGTGCCGACTTCGGCGATGGTTCAATCTATATCACATATCGTAATGTTTGTCTGTGTCCATATGCTCGACCATTTCCGCGCTAATGAAATCTCTATCAGCAAGTTATCTTGAGCGTCATCGGTGTTCCCGGTGCTCTCATAGCGGGCTACCTTGTCGAGCTTCCTATCCTCGGCCGACGTGGAACTTTGGCCATTTCCACGCGTACGTCACGGCATTCATTTCGGCGCTTATTGTCTCCGAGCTCACAGGACGGACTTCCAACAGTCCTAACAGGCGTCTTCATTCTCGCGTCAACAACCGCAAGAACCTCAGATGCGCTTTTAGGTTGGAACTGTGCTTACAGTTTCACAAGTAATATCATGTATGGCGTTCTATACGCCATTACACCTGAACTGTTCCCAACGAAGGACAGAGGGAGTGGGAACGCAATAACGGCGACTGCCAACCGCGTTTTTGGGATCATGGTAAGTTTAGATGATTGCTATGACATGCCATATGCTCATGAGCTTCGTAAAGGCTCCTATCATCGCTCTGTACGCGAACTTAACAACTTCTGTTCCTATCTTTATTTCAGGAGCCATTTTCATCGCGGTCAGCCTTTATAGCCTTGTTACTTCCATTTGAATCTCGTGGTAAAGCATCACTATGATCAGGCAAATGTAATATGCTTGCCAAGACTTTATTTGATCTTCGGACTCGTTTTCCTTGAATAACTCTTGAACTGTATCCGTGGCGAAAGTCGACTTATATATTTGTGCAAAAGGTACCCCCCGGTGATTGTCTTCGTCAATACTAGTAATATAGCCAATCAGACATATCTACGCGACCACAAGAACAGCTTAAGCACATCAATTACCACTACTGGCAGAAGCTGGTTTTGGGGTATTTACTTCTACCTATAGCAAGAGTCAATGTTCAGGACAACACAGTCCAGAGCGAAACAATCAGCCAAAGTCCAGATCAACCTTAACCGACAAAAATGAACGTGTATTTAACCATGTCCGTTAGACCCAACATTATGAGGGGTTAATTATTTCTTGCAGTAACCGTCACTGTTGATGATGAAGTCAACGCTTCCATCGGGCTGAGTTTGACCACCCGCATTGTCAGCGTCGTCGGCACCGTGACATCCCTTGAAAAGGGCACAAGTGAGGAGTGGGCTGCCATCCTATTGGAGGATCAAAGTTGGTCAGTAACCCGGAACAGACTGTGACGGAACAGCATAAAGGGACAGACCTTGCCATTAACGTCGTGGTAAGCTGTCGAAACAAAGTTTGGTCAAAAGCCAATCTTAAACGCCACAATCGGGCAACTCACTGTTGACGAAACCACAGCCGGAGACGGAGTCACACATGGCCGTACAAGCAGCGACAGTATCGACAAGACCAAAAGTCATATAGTCGTCTGCTTGAACAGCGGCAGTAATATTATAGAAGGTGTAACTGTA
>JANIEX010000674.1:0-23022 GCA_027627405.1 Leucocoprinus birnbaumii
GGGAGTACTTCCAAAGCTCATGTTGGGTAGAGGAGCGTCCGCCACCCGTATCACCGGCTCCTCCATCCTCAGATGGAAGGCCCACACCTGACATGCGCAGTGTGCGCAGTGGAAGTGAATTTTGGGCTGACGGTCGGAGTCAAAATTCAGACAATTCATTCAGCTTTAGCCGACGCCCCACTGAGGGAAATAGCACTGATTTCGATCGTTCATTCCCTAATTCATATCGACATACCCAAACGGATTCTAGGGGCGAATCCATGATGATTACAGAAGGCGACGATTACGATGAACGCACATCTCAGGATACAGAACGCGGTCGTAGTGGGAATGAGCTTGTAGATGAGATTGGAGCGCATGATGCATTCATTGCGGGGATGATGTACGCATTGAGTAGGAGGATATGTCCTGGAGCACCTTATACCCCTAGCGCCGGTGGTAGAGAAGGTTCCAATGCGGGAGGGAGGGCTGTTGATGATGTCAGAGCGAGGTGGAGATTGGACGAATGTTTGAGGTTTGCAACCGAGCTGGCAGGGCGGAAGGCAAGGAGGAAAACGTGGGATGGGCTTGCAGATGAAATGATGAGGGCAGGGTGGTTTGAGCCATGAGTTGCTGTTCGGTATACTGCAATTATACATTCTAATGACGAGTCTGATGCCTTATTTTGGAGCTATATTCTCCTTGTAAACTTGTGGTCTTCCAATTTCAGGGGAGACCACGAGCTGGCCAGACATTGAATGGGAGACCCTTACCGGCCTCCTGCAACATCAAAAATACACCAGTGGCGTTATCTATTCATTTGCGTCGCCCGATTAGTCCAACTTCCTGACTTGGAAACTGATTATCTATGGAAAACACTCGAACACCGCGGCAAACCTCTTGTTCCCCCGGCCCTATGGCTTTGTCCGTGTTATGAAGTTCTTACGGCGGCACCTGGTGTTTGCCCAGAAGCACAACTGATGTCATGAATCGACCTGCCCGAAAGTCTAGGAGATGCTCATAGATAAACCCCTTTCAGAGTCGTTGCTCTGGTTCTTTGGTTCCCTTGCCCCTTTCACTCGTCTCACCATAGTCCGGTAAGCTCAATACACCACTTTGTGGTCGTCGTAATCACAACGGTAGTCTAAATGCTCTTCAAAATGCTCTTCAGGTGAATTGAGTGTCTGTCTTCCGGTGTCGAGGATTCATCCCCTCCGTAAACCACATCCGCTGTAAGTTATAATAATATCTCTTATCTGGCCTCTGATAATTAGGCTAACGTCCCTCCCCCCTAGTTTTGTAGAATCCGGTGTGGTGGGGTCGTCCTCTATCTTGATACCGGCCATTGTATATATCCCTTGTCCCAGGCAGAAGTTGATGCCCACCGGGGCGGGCTATTCTTTTTTTCGCTTTGAGCCCTCTTGCTCTGCAAAACCTCCCTACTCCATGTTTTGGTTGGCAGGGGGCTTTTGATTGCTCGTAGCGGCACGTTGCGCCGATTCTCTACAACGCTTCCCAGGAGATCCCTGGACATGGTGGTCCAGGCTGGGAGCTTTTTGTGAAAAAACAATTACCCCAGATCATCCTTTGGTCGTCGTTGCCTTTTTGTCAAGAGTTTGTGTCATATAGTTTACACAATATATATGGGCTTCGTCGGCTTCAGCTACTAGTGTGGATAGGCTGCAAGTGTGTATTCGGCACTCATCTGCCTGTCTCAATCTAGAACCTTTTAATATCTCTGCTCATTGGCAATTGCTGAGTAAATCTATCATATAGTTCGCTTGAGCAAATATATTCTAAGTATTCTCGGGTATTCTAGACTTCATCCAAAAACGCCGCTAAATCTAAGTGTACTCTAAGTAGTCAATCTATGGTATTCACTGGAATCCTGAGCCATAACTATCAGAGCTATCATCATTCCCTCTTATATTCCCATTCCTTGATTCCAATCTCCCCGCCAATTTCCTTCCATTTGGCCACCCACCGCTCTTTCCTTTCTGTTGTCATTCTAACAAGTTCAGGGAAGTATTTCTCGTGATTATATTCAAAGTCATTATCCCCGCCCCACCACTCCTCCATCAGTTGCTCTTTGCCAACAAATCCGTCCTCGATGACTTTCGGGTTAAATTTAACCTTCTCCCGGGTCACAGGGTCGACAAAAGGCATGATAAGTTTGAAGAAGGCATTCACGAGGAATGGGACGTTGATGATGAGCGCGACGCCCATACGTTCAGGATAATGGTCCTGAAGGATGTTAAGAACTGCGCGCGAAACGCTCATGGACGGGTTCTTTGCTTTCGCCGCGAAGTTGAGGAGGATTGCGAGGTTCCTAAGTTATGAAAGTTTGAGTCAGTAGGATCAGGCGACAGATGAGAAGTAGACGCACTCAACGCCTGCTGGCATCAGGTCAATGCAACGCTCGAGCAGCCAGACAGTGAATTGGATTTGTCGAGGGCCTTCCTGGGTATTCTGACGACTGGGTATCATGTAGAATCCAGGTCGGCCTTTGACGTCGAAGCCGAATAGAATGCCCTTTCCTGTTTCACCCTGTACTCATTCGACCGGATTTGCAAGACGGCGGCACGAAATTGCAAGGCAAGAAATTATTGGCAATTATCAGATTGCCTGCCCTGCGCTAAATGGTGAAGAAACTGACCTCAACCGAAATAAGGTCGCTCGTCAAGAAGTCGTACAATCCATATTCTCGCCTCCATTTGAGTGTACTTTCGAGTCGTTGAATTGCGACCTGTGTTTTCCACTTAGACGCGCGAAGGTAGCTGGAAGACGCGTGATAAATGAGCTAAGTATGGCTTGAACGGGTGATATAAGTTCAATAACACGTACCGGAGTATACACTCATAGGAGAGCCAGAACTTCTCTTCCTCAATCAACTCCGACGTCCATTTTCTCTTCTCCCCCTCTGCACCTCCCTCGCCCTCGGATTTCTCGCTTTCGCCAGCAGCCTCCCCTTCCTCCGAGCTCTCATATCCAGGAAGCTTGTAGTCTGACGCTGTGAAGTGCCCCAATACAGTGTCATAGGCCTCCTTTTCCTGTTCGGTCAACTCGGCTTGTGGGTTTTCCGTGTAGAGGTTGTCAGGTGGAGGCAAGGGTAAGTAGACCTTCGTGTCAGTGGTAGACTCAACATCCTGTGAGCTCATTATAGGGTAAAGAGGCTGGGGAGGCTGGGGAGGCTGGGGAGGGTGTTGGGAGATGCTGGGAGTGTGTCAGGTCGAGTGGAACGATTTAGGCCCGCGCGGGCAGGATGGCAAGGGCGCTAGAATCGTGGACCGTCACCGTGATGGGGTTATTTTCCTCTTTGATGGACAGCCAGGAGATATTACATCTACTTTTGGTGGGCGTGATCCTTCCATTGACGAGAGGTTTCATCGATAGCACTATCTCTATGATGTTCGGACACCCGTTCTCAACGAGAGCAGCGAGGGAAAAGAAGAAGAGCAAAATCAGCTGTCACGCGATGAGTTGAATAAACCCGTCAATAAATGCAACTACCATATGTGCATGAACACAAGCGTTGAGCTGCATTGTATACTTAGGCCAGCCGCTAGACACTATTCGCAGCGATGGATATGTTAAGATGATGAATGAAGCTATGTTCTCGACTACTGAAACCTCAAGGCCTCACGACGAATCAAGATGTAGCGCCAAGAATGTTCCATCCACATCAAGGCGAAGGTACGGTCAGTTTTCCTCCATATTAAAACATTGTTGCTTGGAAAATTAGAACACGATCTATAAAGGGGGTGATGAGTGTGTACCTAGTGTGCGAATGATCAATGATGAGAATTGAAGAAACTTCAGGGCGCTCAACATAGAGAAGGTCAATTCTCGTAAGTACGAAATGGGAAAAATCCTGAGAGAGATGCGGGAAAATCTTGTAGGGAGACCCCAGGGAATCCATGTATGAGGATATGATTTNTGCTATCGTTNCAGTTGAGTGTGATGTGATCTAGGGTGGTACATTTCCCCCACCTCGCCATCTAGCACACTTGAAAATATTTTGTAGGCTTTAACCTCAGACTGCATGGAGTTGTGTGCGTGTACCATAATAAGCCGTAGTCTTCATACGGACAGTTGGTTCTGACTGCGCGTTGAATATTTGAATTTAGATGAGGGTATTGTGTTTTACACGAGGTTTGCAAGAGCACGGCTTATTTTGGAAATGACTTGATTCCCGAGGTCCACTTCGCCGATGTCGACTGGATGGCAGAAATAGGTGTGTACCAGGGCTTCTTTCTTGACTTCCTCGGAAGCTGGACATTCCTGACGCCAGTCGTCGGACAATTGCGAGGTGCTGCTCTGCCTCAAGGGTATTGGGATGCAAGACAAGCACAAGGAGTTTAGAATCTCAGAGACCAAAGTCTTCTTAGTGAACTCGCGACGCGCCGCAAAGGCATTCTCCAAGTCCTCAAGTCAGAAAGGAGCTACATCCTTCGAGTGTGCATGTGAACAGTGCCGACGGTCAACGCGACCCTGAGGCCTAAAGCTTGAAATATGGATGTTGCCATCAATTCAGCAAAACCTGTTTTAGCGGAAATACCCCATTAAGCCGATGCTTCGTTTTGTCCGCTGCCTGCCCAGTGCATCTATTCGTTCCCACCGGATCTGTATCTCTCCTCGGACCCCACCTCTACAGTCTCTGCGTACCCTTCAAACTCAAGCCAAGATGTCGTATCCACCCATCGAACCATTCGAGACTGGTCAATTGAAAGTTTCCGATATCCATACCCTCTAGTGAGCATTTTCTGAGCATCTTATCCGACTGATTGTAGGCTCAATCGCTAATGATGGGATTAACCTTGGTGTTCAAGTTATGAAATTTCGGGCAATAAAGATGGAAATCCTGGTGTGTCAATGATACTGAAATGAATGCACAGTGTTGCAACTGACTGCTTTGCGCTTGTAGTTGTCTTCGTCCATGGTAAATTCCCGTATCTCTCATCCTCGAAGCCTGATGTTGACTGGGATGCAGGCGGGCCTGGAGGAGGCACCGACGTCAAAGATCGCACCTTCTTCAATCCCGAAAAATACAAGGTCAGCATATCTGTAGATTGCCATGGTCAGAAACCAAGCTCACGGAACCTGACCAGATCATCCTCTTCGACCAACGAGGCGCAGGAAAATCTACACCGTATGGCCTCTCTCCCTCGTATGCTTACACGATACCTTAGCTTCCCTCTAGAAGCGCTTCCTTGGAAGAGAACACGACGTGGGATCTCGTGAAAGACATCGAGCGGCTGAGGGAGAAATTGGGTGTTGAGAAATGGCATGTCTTTGGTGGCTCATGGGTGCAGTCACTTTATTTTTTGAGTCCTTCGTGGTTTTCATTGATCGTGCATCCAGGGTTCCACGCTTTCGTTAGCGTACGCTCAGGTGATACCCTTTCAATGGGTATGGAAGTCATCACTCATCCAGATAAATTAGACCCATCCCGAAAGAGTCAAGACTCTTGTCATTCGGTGCGCCTCCTCCCTGTCTCTTTTTGATTTCATACTCTGATGCGCAGATACACAGTGGTATTTTCACACTGCGGAAGAGGTATACTTCTCGCCATTGTTATGGCCAACTTCCCCACATCCTGACCTCCTTATGCTAAGCGAACTCCGATTCTTCTATCAAGACGGTGCTTCTCACCTTTTCCCTGAAGCATGGTGATCCATTCTCTCCTACCCACAATCACATTTGACTTACTATACAATACAGGGATGAATACATCGCACCCGTTCCCGAAAACGAACGCGACGACATGATGAAAGCGTACCACAAGCTCTTGACCTCCAGTGACGAAGCTACTCAAATCAGGGCAGCTAAAGCTTGGTCAAAGTGGGAGTACGTGCCGAGTTGAATCTGAGGAACGTGTGTAAGGTTCTAATCACACTCCGTTGTTAGGATGGCAACTTCCAAGCTATTCGTCGACCCTAGCTTGCTGCACCATGCTGAAGAAGACAAATTTGCGCTGTGAGCATAACCATAGCTTATCAAAGTGTGTTTACTCGCTAACGCATCTTGTCAGTGCTTTTGCTCGCATTGAGAACCATTATTTCGTCAACGAGGTCAGTGATTCACCTTCACCGCACGTAGAGGTACTGATAGTTTGATCTCTACAGGGATTCATGAGGGATGGTCAGTTGCTGGAAAAACAATCGATTGACAAAATGTGAGCCTCTGATCATGACTCTTGTTTAGAAGTGCTGATTATTTGTATCAGCCGCCACATCCCTACCGTCATCGTCCAAGGTCGATATGACGTGGTCTGCCCAGTGAGTTGCATCTTGACAAATTGCCATGTGTCGCTGAATCCTTCGTCATCAAAGGCTACAACGGCCTATGCTTTGAAGAAGGTTTGTATGGTAAAATGAATAGCCTATTATTCTAATCATGTAATTTAGGTTTTCCCTGAGGCAACGCTCCAAATTGTTCCCGACGCTGGACACTCTTCGCGTGAAACTGGAACCTTGAAGCTCCTTGTGGAGGTAAGTTCACTTCTGATTCTCGCTTTTTTCGACGTCGCTGATTTCTTTTTCAGGCAACGGACAAATTTGCGGATATATGATAGATTGGAAGGTGTTTAGCCCGAAACCAAGGGTATCTATAAGCACAGATGCAAGGATTAGCTATAGGTTGGATATGGATGCTACAATTAATTCGATATCAGTCTTAGCTTGGATTATATCAAGTACATAACGGGAAGGGGCACGAATGAACACCATTGATCGTTAGATAGCAGCTTGCTATATCGTCTACTTCATCGCGGTTCTGCCGCTTCGCTTGCTCATGGGTCTCAAGCACCGGGAATGGTGTCGTGCTTAATCTAAAGATGTATCATTAGCGTTGAAGTTTAAAAGCTGAGATGCCCACTCACGCGATTGAGGACTCGGGATACGCATTCATAATCAATACGTGTTCTCAAACTGCGAGGGTTCTTAATCATCGAGGTTCCAGTTGACCCTTTTCTCGCAAAGGAGCGAGTTTCTGTGATGCCCCACATAGCGGTGGAATTTTTGATATCGGAAATGCTGGGACGTCGCTGGGGTTCGAAGTCCCAGCAACGTTCCATAAGCTCCCAGATTTCCTCTCGGAGTTCCTTGAGTGTTTCGTGAATCTCATCTGCCGACGGCTTTTGAGGTGGCTTGCGGTCCTTGTAAGCGTCAAGCAATTCGGCCATCGCACTATGAAATGGTGCCTCGCCATTTGTCATAATCTATGAACCAAGTTTCTTTGGGATTAGACTATCATGGACCATCGGTCAAGGATGAATACATGAGATTCATTACCTCATAACAGACGCAGCCAAACGCCCAAATATCGCTCTCCCAGGTTGTAAAGGCATCTCTGTTAAAAAGCTCTGGGGCCATCCAGAAAAAAGCGCAACCGTCAAATAAGGTCTGATTGGGTTTGGTCACGACGATCCGCGAGATCCCAAAATCGACAAGCATGGCATGCCCTATATCTGACACGAGAACATTGTTCTAAGGCAGATAAATAAGTTCATGCTGGGATGGAGTCACAAATATATTACCGCTTTAAGGTCACCATGAACAACGTTCATCTCTTTCAGGTACTGAAGACCGGAGACTATATCCAAAATCTAGAAGGTATATCAGACGGCGTAATCAAGGAATAAGAGCGGCCGTAAGTACGAAGGGTGCTCGACTAGTTTCTGGGAACCTTTTCATATATTGAAGGAGGTCTCCGTTCTTGATCCACGGCGAAACGATACCGTAACTCGGAGCAGACTCATCGGGAACATGAACGCCATAGAAAGGCAGGATGTTTGGGTGTGACATGTGGGCCCATAGGATGAGTTCTTGAGAGTGTATCTGATTCGGGGTGTGCGTTAGTCGAATGATAGCTATAATGGTAGGGAAGAAGGTAGAGGAACTGACTCTGAGATAATCAGGTTCTCGAAAGAGGACAATCTTAACGCATACTTTTTGGTTGTTGAATTGACCGGAGAATATCTGACCACACCCTCCAAAATTGCTGGGTCCATGTTGGAACTGGCATCGTACGTCCTCAAGCCTCAAACATTCGGGGTAAACTTGTGCTGATTTTGCGAGGCTGGATAGAATGTAGAAGATGTGCTTCTTTTGAACGGGCTCTTGGGGACCGAAATCGTCTTTCAGAACCTTTTGGCAGCGTTAGCCACCTTCTCGAAAGCAAAAGTCGATCATAACAAAAAATCTGCTGACCCTGTCCAAAAAGTTGACCATGCACTGCGCCTCTTCACCTCGCAGATGGACAAGCGACAGTGATTTCTCCATTGAATTACGAGTTTGAATGTATACCAGATCGCGTAGTTCGTGATATGTTAGGATTGGGCTCTCTGAAGGGCCTCCTACTTGCTCCGATGCTGAGATACCGGTGTTTTCACGAAGGTTCACTCGGCGATTACCTTCGCATGTAACGCTGCTGGTCCGCGTCGCGAAGGACCGGGATGATGAACACTGAGGGGGGCCACCGATAGACGATCGTATATTCAAATCATCGGAAGAGGGTGCAGTCGGATGATGCTCAACATCACCATGCACAGGAATTTTACAGCACGGAGAGGGCGGACGAGGTGATGCGTCAAATGATGCAGGACCAAGGCAAATGCAACCTGTAGAATTTCCGGGGAAGATTTCAACGGAATCGAGGGACGCAACGGAGTCCTCCGCCGCTGCGAGGGGTCCAGTGGGGTATACATTCTTCGACGGAGTTCGTGATTGATCTAGGCGTGCTTCCTGTGCGTTTGATTCAAGTGGCTCGATTGTCTCGCCTCTAGTTTTTTATGTCAGGAGCCACAGGCGTTGTAGATCGCCAAGAAATCAAAGATTCGGTTGGGGTTTGTGAACCGCTCCGTTGGAATGAGGACTCGAGGGAAGAGCGACTCCTTACAGTAACGGATACCGAGGATTTTTCCGATTCGAGGTGTGAGTCAGGTATTGAAGAGGTTGCGCTAGAATATGAAGATTGGCTGAAATCGAGCGAGGGGGCGGGAAGGATACGACGAGTAGGTAAGAAATCCGGAGCCATCGGGCTCAATTGCTCCAAGCCTGTTCCAACCGAACTCGGGGACTCCATAAAAGAGGCATTGTCATTCATCATTGAAGTTTCGCTGCTCCTCCTTGAAGCAAGAGCTGCCCTAGCTCGATTGAGCCAGGCCCTCAAAGCCGATACTAGAACCCAAATCCAGGACAACACCCTCCGGCCAGCCGTCGTGGCCTCCAGAGGCATGTCTTCATCAACCATTTGTTTCTGGATCTGTAGCGGTTTTTGCTCAAATGATAATGAATTGATGATATTCCAAGCAGCTAGGGAAGTGTTGTCAAACCGGTGCATCTTCGAGCCCCTCTCGATCAGAAGTTTCCAAAAGCTGCTTGATAGCTCGGCCTCTCTTTTGTTGCACTCTTCAAGAGTCTCAAAGCGGTCTGCTTCATCCCAGTGGGTTGTCACAAGGCTCACGATAGAGAGGGCCTCGCTACCACATATGTCTTCGAAGAGATTCAAGTTTTCGACGGAGGACCGAGGCATACGGTTGTCTGTGATGCGGTGCAAGTAGAGGATGCCAGATAGTTTTAATCCGCCTCGATACCTTCAACAAAATTAGCTGATACTAGGCTCATGATCGCTAACAAATACTGACTTTATGCGCAGCCAGCGTGCTATTTCTTGGAGTACTTTGAAATCGTCATTGTTGGTGGGATCAAATCCGGGGGTATCGATGAATAAGAAATTAAGCTTTCGAGAAAGGTCCAAGTACGGGATCTCAATGATCCCCTGTGAGGAGGAAGTGAGTGAGTCACTGGTCCCGGGGTCGTGACCTGTTACGACTTTGATGAACTTGGTAACGAAGAAAGCTCATGGCGTGAGGCTTAACTCCGAAATTCAGCAAAATCACTCACATTACTCTTTCCAGCACCAGTCAGCCCCATGATTCTAGGGTCATGTCTAAGACCGAGACGACCTACAGATTGTAGTGGTTTGAACACGTACGCAATGACGACTGGTGTGTCNCTGGCGGTGAACTGGGACTTTGGGGTAGGGGATGCAACTGTAGGGCGTCTATTGCGAGGGACGCTCTTTATGGACCCCGTATTCCGTCGACTTAGCCGTCCCGCGATCGAGACAGAGGAGTTCGAGTCAGGAAGCTAGATAATTTGATCAATGCGCGTGCCAGATCCTGTGAGCCAGGTGAACGTACGGATATGCTCGACATGGTTCAGTAGTGTCCACGTTCAAGAAAAAGCGATAGGTCCGAAGTTCCAAAGGTTATCGTGGTTGAGTTATATACTCTAATGCTAGGCACAAGCGCGCGGCTGAGCATTCGTTGATAAGTGAATTATCCTCGTGCAGCTAGTATGGGGAATGACGTCGCTCGAACAACAATATCGCGGGGAGAATGAGGGACGAATACCTCATGCCCAACATTTTGCGGGCAAAGGGCTCGCGGTTGCATCTCAAACTCAATAACCGATGCTGTGCTTATCTAGATCAGCCTCGAGCGGAATCAGGGCGTCAATAGTAGGCGCCCAAGAGAGTTCGTGTTAGCCTGACTTCATAGGCACATCTGGGTCGCTGTTGGGGCATTCAGATTGTGTCCGAGTATTTCACTGCGTCGTTCCGGAGATGTGTATCTGATGGGTTCCCAGGATAGAGCCAATGTCGACATGGACCAAAGGATTTGTCGCCATACCCGCGGCCAAGTCCAGGGAGCGACCTGCGGCCTGCTTCCCAGTTTTTGAATCAAGTTATCGCATAATGTCACGGTGCTACGCAAATCCGTGCCGCTCCTGATAGCTCTTTGTCCAGTTCGAAGAGCAGGAGGTAGACAAGCTGCCAAAGGAGATAGGTCCGAGGATGGGCACGGATGACGGACCGTCGATTGGTTGAAGGCTTGGAGCAGTTCCATTGATACAGTCATCAAGCACTTAGGTAGGTCCTCGGATTAATCCGGCGGCCTTGAACGGTGCTCTGAGCAGCAGAGTTGACGCGCCAATCCCGTGCTCCGCTGGCTGTCCCTTCAAGCTTCAATATGTCAATAGAGTCTCGTAGTCGACGGTCAATTCTATGTAGCCGGAACAGATTCAGTCTTGAGCATAAGTGCAATGTGGTGTCAACACTAAAGTTAAATATTATCAACAGCTGACTTTAGGAGGTAACCCGCGAACTCAGAGTGTGACAGACAAGTACATTTTCCCCGGTTAGGGCGGGCACGGTCGAGTGTGCTTGGACCTTCTCAAATCATCCTCTAATTCATTCAGGAGACTCCCTCCCACCAACACACCTCTCGGGAATGAACTCAATCCATAGACATGTTTCTCAGAGAGCTACCTGGCAGATTATCTCTTGCAAAGACAGTAATTGACCAACGGCTGGGTGTTTTTCGTTTTGTACGCTGTGAGACAGCTAATCGGATGACCAGCTAGCTTAAATAGAAAGATTTCTACAAGAGGAAGGTGAGCTTGTAAGCAGGAACGTCGGATAGATCCCACCGACCATCTCTGTACTGAGAGCTATCGTCGGTCAGTTTCCACCGGAATTGTGAATTGACACTTGCATGGCTCGATTTGGAAGTGTCGTATGGTTCTGCGACCGTCGGTATAGGCCAACCGAATAGAGGGAAATGAAAGGGGGCTCAGCTGAATTCCACTGCAGATCAGGTGACCCATCCAACGGGAAGGTGTACATCTAGAAAGCGCGCCGGTTGATTACTGCTGATCAGCTGAGAATAGATAATCACCGTCAGTTGATTTTCAGCGTGGCTCAATTCGGAAGTGTTATACGGTTATTCGAGAGTCGGTGCAGGCCGACCGGATAGAGAAAAACTAAAGCAAGAGCCAGTTAGGCTCCACCAAGTTGCTCAGTTGAAGCTCACCTGTCATCCAGGCAGGATAATTTCTCCAAGAGGTAACCTTGTGCAAGAGAAATAAGTCGGTTGGGAAATACTGACTATCTGAATCAAATAGCTGGCGTCGGTTGAATTTCATCGACCTCATGAGTTGGTACATACCTAGATAGATTTAGAAGTGACCTTCCGTCCTGCAAGAGTCGGTGTAGTCCAACTGAGCAACATGAATATGAAAGGGGACGATCAGTTGAGTTCGATCAATTCAATCGGTTGAAGCCCACCTGCAGCCAACCGGGATGGTTTCTTCGACAAGACTTGGAAATCAGCACATCGGTTGGCTCATACTGACTATACGTTTGAGTCAAATGGTCGCTGTCGGTTGGATTCTACTGATGTCGCAAACTGAAACAGGAAGTATAGCACCGTCCTGCGTGACTCGGTGCAACTCAACTAGGCAACAGAGATAGTAGTCCAAAAGTGTATCCATACATTTAGTGTATTCCATGAGGTGCCACAGTGTCCTGGTGGAGACTCAGCAGTTGTCTTTGTACCTTGAACTGCATATGGACACTCTTCATATCACACGCCGTCAGAGTCTAAGCTGATCTGACAATGTGTGCAGGTAAGCTTGTGAGCAGCAACATCGGATAGATGCTACTGACCATTTCTATATTTATATTTACTGCCGGTTAGTTTTGACCGACGTATTAGTTGACACTTACATGGCTTAACTTAGAAGTGTCGTACGGTTCTGCGACCATCGGTTTAGGCCAACCGAGTAGAAGAAGATGAAAGGAGGGGGTCAGTTGAACTCTACTGCAGACCGGTGACCCATCCGGGAAGGATCCGTATTTAGGAAAGGTGACGGTCGCGCATTACTGACCATCTGAGAACAGATTTTCACCGTCATTTAAATTTTACCGATTTTTGTAGATTGGTGGGTACCTACCTAGGTTTGGAAGCCGCGTGCAGTTTTGCGAGAGTCAGTGTAGGCTCACCGAGTAGAGGGGAATGAAAGGGGGCAGTCAGTTGTATTCCGCCGCTGCAAACCGGATGACCCCTCCAAGAGGAGGGTGAGTGTCTAAAAAGGGCATCGGTTGTGTACTACTGGCCGGCAGAGAATAGATAATGGCCTTCAGCTGAATTCCACCGACGCTATCAGATAGCACTTACCTGGCTCGATTCAGAAGCATTATGCCATTCTGGGAGACTCAGTGTAGGCCAACCGAGTAGAGGAAAACAGAAGTCGGGGGTCAGTTGAACTCCACCGCCGACCAAATAACTCCTCCAAGAGGAAGGTGGATATTTATATGGCATCGGTTGTATACTACCAATCATCTGGAAACAGACTTTCACTATCAGTTCAATGCTACCGGGATTGTAGATTAGTGCGTACCTATTACTGGATTTGGAAGCCACACGCCGTTTTGCAAGAATCTGTGTAGCCCACCTTAGTAGAGGAAAATAAAGAGGGGGGATCATTTGACTCAAAGTTCCACCACCGACGGGATGACTCTCCCCAGAGGAAGGTGAGTGTTTAGAGAGGGCGTCAGCTGTGTACTGCCAGTCAGCTGAGAATATACAATCGCCGTTGACTGAATCCCACAGACTCAATAGTACTGCTGTACACTTACCCGGCTTGATTCAGAAGCGTTGTGCTGTTCTGGGAGACTCAGTGTAGGCAACCGGGTAGTAGCAAACAAATCTGGTGGGTCAGTTGAGCTGCACCGCTGACAATATAACTCCTCTAAGAGGAAGGTGGATATTTATATGGCGTCGGTTGTCTACTACTGACCGGCCAAGAATACATATTCGCCATCAGTTCAGTTCCACCGAGGTTGTGCATTGGTGTGTACCAATCTGAATTTGGAAGCAGCATGCCGTTCCACGAGAGTCGGTGCAGGCCAACCGAGGGGAGGAAAATGAAAGCATGGCACCAGTTGAATTCCATCGGCCCAATCAGTTGTAGCTCACCTGGCCCTCAACAAGGATGGATTCTATATGTCTGTCTAAGGAAGGGTGCATATGTGAAAGGCACATCGGTTGAATACTGCTGACCATCCAAGATCAATGATTCACTGTCAGTTGAGTTCCACTGACATTATACAATACTTGTTCAGTCATATAGTCACTTCAGCCACCAATGAATATGCAGCTACACCTCATTCCCGATTATTGTACTTCGATCCCTTGTTCGATCCCGACTATATTAATCCACACCAGAATTCATTTACATAATAATACTATATTAAAACGATACCCATTGAGGTTTGGCTCTCGAAAACAAATCAGTAATGTATTCGGCACACATATCACAATACTGCTAAAGGATTGAGCGTCCGACATCCTGAGGCCAACAGTTGTCTACTCACATTATTGGCAACAATAATGCAGCATCATCAGGGCCACCGAGCATTTTCAACCGCTCTCACTGCGTGTCGATGGGCCGAGGGAGTCATCCGCTGTTTCACTGAGCCCTGGAAATGAAAGAAACTGGTAGTTTGTTAGGTGTAGTGATATCTTGTTGATCAAAAGCCTAATACGTACATCGGACCCTCGTGTAACAAACCCAAATGTCTCTTCACTTGCAGCCATCATGCCGGGAGGGCTTATTTGAACATTAAACCTGGGCACCTGAGGCTCACCGATGAAGAACATAGAACCCTGGCGGCGGCTGCTGGGAGACGGAGTAGTATCTGACAGCCCAGCTTTGGTAAGTGCCAGGGCATCTGACACACTCATAATCTCCCAGCACGGGAGAGCTGGGGTCGGAGGCAGCACGACTATATCATCTTCGAGAGAAAGTTCCCATAGGTCCATGGGATGTGCGAGGGTGAACGTGGGCCCATCGAGCGGCGGAGAGTTGACGAGTTCGGCGGGTAAATTTGAATGGACGAGAGATGGAACAGTTACAAAATCCGAGTCCTCAGACCAATCTTCTGGTTTGTCAGGGAGCCTGGTCCCTGTTGACCACGTAATTCCCACCCACTGGGGCGAGGGTGGTGGGCTCAGGTCAATGAAGCTGCTTGAATCATTGAGCCAATCATCGTCGTCGGAAGTGTCCACAGTGAGCTGGTGTTGGCTAATGAGCGACGGCTCATCAGAAGCTGATTTTGCAGACGAAGCGTCGGATGATTTGCCAGTGGGGCTGAGCGTTAACTTTGTTGGTTTGTTGAACAAACGAGGAATATGGTCCTCGTTGCTGATATTGCGGGGTGGAAGAGACTGAGAGCTCGCAAGAGCTGCGAGGTTGTCTGACGATTTGTTCCTCGGGATATGAGGGCGATTACGCGGTCGCGGGGAGAGTGCGGTATGAAATGCTTGCATCACAATGTAATGACCGTCTAAAAATGGCACAGTTAAATATGTTACGTTGACCATATTAATTATAGAGACACTTACAGATTGAAAGGAGTGGGCGAGGAAGCTGAGTTACGAACACTCTCAGGTAAGAGAAAATGAGTGGGAGCGGTAGCTGGAAGAAGCGAGGAAGGAGCCTACCAGGAAACAGAATGTCCCTGACAGTCACAGCCCGTGACGAAGAACAGGGTTGAGTGTTGAGGGTTGGTATAATTACTTAATTCGAGCGAACTGAACACAGGTGTTCAATTGGAACTATGTAGCATTGACGCGATCATTAGAAACTAAATAAATATGAAAATTTCATGGATCACCCGCGAATCTTTCTCCTGTTGGTGATTGATAGAAAGACCTTCGTATAAATGATCGCTCGCCGCTCTCCCATATAGCTAACCGCTTTTCGGATCCGAAGAATCAAGCTGTTGCCGGATTCAGCCGCGCTGGTATTTATATCAGAGACCTCTGGATCAAGATGAGCATATGTTGATGCAAAGCAAGCCGGCGCACACTTCGTGTGATCCCTAGAATGGAAGTTGTCGATGATGAACAGCGTGTCTGCAAAAAAGTCAGGCTCGCGGAGTAAGCAATAGGGGCCTAGTGCACAGGAGAAGTCGTAAATGACGCGCTTGGGCGCCTTCGGCCAGCGTGTGATCATAGCCGAAAATGGATCGTTTCTTCCTTCATAACCGGGCATGAAGTGGAAGCCGTAACAGACGGTGTGAGTACACCATGCCGCCATGATTCCTCCAGTCATGCGACGTTGGGAGTAGCTTGAGAAGAATTTCCCACAAAGCGCCAATGCTGTGTCATTGAGTTCCTCGGTGCTTGTTTTATTTGCGTCGTCTTGCTGCTCGTGAGAGAGGAGTGGGTACAGTGGGCGTTCGCGAATCTTGGGTAGGCTATAGAAGCACCCTGTCTGAGCAAAACATATGAATTTCCGCTGAGTGCAAGTGAATGAAGTACAACTCACTGTTTTCCAATCCGCGTCCATCACTTGCTCAGCATCACGATCCACGCCAGGACCAGCATTCGCCAAGAGCGCATTCAAAACCTCACGCGCCCGGTCACGAATCCATGCACATATAGATAAAATAGACGACGAGTATCCTTGGAGTTCTTGACGGCAATAATCGTACTGAAGCAGCGCGTGTATATGTGGAATAATGATGAGACTAGGTGCTCCCGTAGGTGTAGGGGACTCAAGGAAGTTGCTCAACGCACGGAGGGCCTCACGATTAACCATTTGCATGACTGATTCCTCAGCTGCGATCTACAAATGAATTTGTGTCGTGTGAGCCTTTACTGTCAAGATACACGCTAAGATCACGGGTCACTCACCTGCCTGAAGAACCTGGTAATTACAACTGGCGGCTTGAGTCCAGTGTGGTATGCAGTTATCCCGAAGTGACGGTCAAATAAACTCGCTAGCTGCACATTATGCATCTCTAGCTGATCTCTCACCAAGATAATGTTGTCTAGATGGTCTGACACCGCGTTAATCGCCTGTTGTGGCGCGGACACGGTCGATTTTCGAGGAGAGTCCTTGGAGGATGATGCTTTGTTGGCCACTGCTTCTAAGCCTTCCATCGTGATAATCTTCCTCAGCATTTTCCGAAGACTGGGTTTGGGAATTGCTTGCTGTTTTGGAAGGTATTTCGTTTTTGGACGAACGGGCGACGACGTAGACTTGTTTGTTGGTGGCTCAAGTAAGCCAGAGAGCTGGCCGCGGTTGAAGGATAGTGAGACACCATCCCAAACAATGTTTGGAGTCGGGAAGGGGGCCACAGTGCGGACACAGGAAGTCATTTTCGAATTCCTGGAGTGCCGCGTAGGCAAACCAGCTCGCTCGAAAGGTGTCTACGTTAATAACTCCAGCATTTGGAGCATATGAGTAGCGTTGTGCGACTACCCCCCACCAGGCAGCAAACGGTGTTTCGGATGAGGTGTAAACACTCGTGTAATCGTCGAGGAAGTCATGGGTGAGCAATACGGCGTTGTTATAGTTGAAGACCCCAAGCTCACGAAGGTCAGGCCCAATGTAGTTCCTGCGGGAGGGAGGGCAGTTTGGGCAGGGTTGGAGTTCGATACGACAGGGGATGATGAGACAAGTGTATAGAGCGTGGCGTTATGGAGTACCGTTGGCTTGGATTCGTCGTAAAAGGACCTTGTACCCCCAGAGCAAATGCATGATGATGTGGCTGATATAGGAAAAATATAGCCTGCCGGTAGCTCCCAGATCGGTCGAGGTCGAGCGTAGAGGGCGGTATCGGTGGGTAATTCCGCCCATTTGGGACAGAGAATTGGCAGGTACGACACAGCGGGTTTCTCCTTGATTTTTCGAACAATCGGTTCTCCTGAAATGGTCCAGCATAAGTAAGCGTGAATACACTGACAAGCGTACTTACGACTGAAGTGAACTGATGAATCGTCATCAAGTTCCCCTAAGTCTACGTTCAGATGACGAGCCAGCTCTTTTCTGGACTTTGCAATATGAGTACAAAAGCCGCTCCTCATGATCTGCTCTCTCGAGTCCTTGGTGCACGTCCAGCGGCCAGATGCAGCGTCAATCCCTTCATACATAACAATGGCGCGATTCATAGGTGTCGTTGCGGAGTTTGTTGTAACAGAGAAAATGCTTCGATGAACTTCGTCCACTATCCTTTCACGAGAGAACATGACGACAGGCACGTCTAGTATCAAAGATATTAGCGAATGGAAAGTTGGGAGATAAAGCAGTACCCACCAGCGGCGTAAGACATCCGAGCGACTGATTCGAGCGCCTCCGAGAATTCCTCATGATAATATTCACGCAGAAAGGTCTTGTGAAAACAGTGATTTATTGGGCATTGGCAAGCGATCTTGAGGTGACCGCTAACGTCAACAAACTGTAGATGATACCAGTGTGACTAAAAAAGATCATGAGAAAAAGAACCCAGGTCAACGTCATCGTCGTTCGCACCGTTGTTTGAGATCGTCTAGCATCCCAACCTTGTACCACACAGAGATTTCTTGCGAATTGGTCGAAGGTAGCACTTCCCCCTCGGACAGCCTCGACGAACTCCGCATATTCTGGTGCAAGAATGTTCGGATCTTGTAGCCCTTCCTGAACGCTGAAGTCTGATGATTCCTCCAATGGTGCAGTAAAGGGAAAGGGATCCGTTTCTGGGGGAGTCTGCACCTGGTGCGTATTCACCCTTGGTAGCAACCGCTAGGTGAGTGTGATGACTACTGCTACGCGATTGACACTCACCATGGCGAAGCTGACCACTCTAGACCGCTGGTCTCCTTCGCAGGCTCTATGTTCTTCCTCCCGCCGTTTTTCGAGCCTTGAGAGACTTTCGATCGTTTAGCTCGAGGCTTGACGTCTCCGGCTCGTGTCCGTTTTGTTGGGCTAACAAGATTAGTAGCCCCGGCGGATCTTGAAAAGATCGATACTGGGGGCTCTTGAACTGTGGGGGGTGGGAGTCCAGGATATCTCTCTAAAGGCTGATCGTCGCCTACAATAGTTTTGAGGAATCGAGGCCTCTGGCCACTCATGGGAAGTTTCCACTGCAGATATGAACGACTTGCTCGCTAAGGTTAACTGACGAATCTCCAAGGTTATCAATCATCCGCCGGCAGGCCCAGATGGTCCCAACCGACACCTCTAGCTACGTCCAGCGGACTAACGGTGCAACTATGACCTATTCTGGGTGAATTTGTAATATCGGAAGGGAAAAAGAACACGTACTCCACCCCTCTGGACTCTGACCATAGCAACTCCGTGCTTCGACGACGTATCATGCCGCGTACCCCTTCTACAGTGAAGACACGGCCCAAGCGTGCAACCAAAGTCCCTCGACCCTATCACTGTCGCAAATGCCCCGACAATCCTCTCCTCAAGGATTGTCCAATCCACGGGAAAAAGGTTAGTATGATGTTCTCGTTGTTGGTCAGAAACCTGAGTGCTAGTTTCATTCACAGACGGGGAAGGGCGGGGCTCAATACG
Organism: Leucocoprinus birnbaumii; assembly: GCA_027627405.1. NCBI lineage: Eukaryota > Fungi > Basidiomycota > Agaricomycetes > Agaricales > Agaricaceae > Leucocoprinus > Leucocoprinus birnbaumii. The sequence continues at coordinate 19,179 of JANIEX010000674.1, forward strand.
CGTCGTACTCTCACACCGGAGCCGGAATTACCCACTCCCACCGGAACTCATCAAGACACCCCAATTTCAGGACACGGTGAACCCCCTCGCGTAGACGCGAACACGTCGGATGTAAGTCATAGCATCTTGTCCCTTGTCGCGCCACTCAAGAATATCATTCAGGATGATAATATCGATCCTTATCTAAGAGGGCTCCGCGCAGACGGTACACGCGCCCACTCTCAGAACACGGAGGTACGTGTCAGAGAACTTGAGCTTTACGATTCGTCAAGTGACGTATTTCTATGTGCTTCTGGAACCCGAAGGATCCAACAGTACTGAATGAGGGTGAGCAAACGCTACCTCAAACACTAATTCGCGAGTTCCTGGAGAATGACGCGAACTATACCGAAGGGGAAGACGACGAGGAGGGTGAAGACGGAGATGAAGACGAAGAGGAAAATGGCGAGTACAATGGTGGGCGAAAGGATAGCGCCACGGACCCAACCAGCGAAGACGAGAGCAACGGAGGAGACTATGGTATAATCGAGGGCGTCATGAGAGGCAACCACCCCTTCAGTAAGTTCATGTCTTCGATAGGTTTCATTCAATACACTGATCTCTTCAATCAGAAGGACTCAAACGAACCACGGCCTTGCGACCTCCCAGCCAAACCTCGTCCCACGCCTCGAAGCGTTTTCAACGCGTCATTCGGCAAATTCTAACCAGAGTGAGTAATCAACCGGTGAACGTCAATTCTTCTGATTCTTGTACGCTCAGGTGGAAAACCTGTCAGTTGAGACTGGCTGCTGGATCTATATCGCAGCTCAGCACGCAACAGCGGTCACCCCGTTCGTCCACTATGCTTCGCCCCGACTTCGAGCTGAAGCAGGGCCTGAGCTTGATATCATCCACACCAATTTCTCGACGATGATGAAGACTCTGGTTATGTCTCGTCGTCGAGAAGTGATGGAGCTCACCCTTGAGCTTGAGCAGAAGAATGAGCAATTGGAGGCTACCCAGCGTGCCGCAGTTGAGGCTCAGAGGGAGGCACAGGCACAGAGAGAGGAATCGTTACGAAAGGACGCTGTTATTGCCCAGCTTATGTCTCGAATAGCCACGTAATTATAATTCCGGCCTTCAGTTAGATCGCATTTTGTAAAAGACCGTATCTCGTTAAATAACACTCGTTACTCATATAACTGTAAAACTGTGGACTGAGTACTTCTGGAGAATACGTACATACGAGGAGCAATTTTCGTGAATGAACCCAGAGTTTTTTGCCAATCGGAAGGTATTTATCAGTGTGGCGTCTGGTATCTCTAGATCTTATCTAAAGAATACTGCTTAATATTATTCGAGGTTGGTGATACTCCGATCCAAGTCGCTGTGGTCCTCCAATTGAGAGGTTCTGGAAATATAATTTATCTAGTGTATGTGCACGAAAGGAAGAATCTGGGCAACACAACTTATGACCTAACTCGCAATGTAATGTGCGTACCGACTCGCAAGGTAGATTATCAATTGGACTTTGGTATACATTGACACTCGGTCCTACACTCGGTCCTAAAAAGAAGAAACATGCTAATAGTCATCAAGACCACTACTCCAGTCCTCTTCTCCGTGATCCTCTGGCTGAGACGAATCGGATGGGTGAATTGAACACTTGTCTGGGATCAGCGGAGCTCTGATCTCGATTAAAGCAATCGCTTTCGCGACCAGGTGAACAAGCTCTACAGAGTGTCGATAGAGCTCCTTGACTTTATAATGCTCTCGAGGCAACTTTGAATACATTTGAAAGAGCCGGGTCTCAAGCCGTCGCCCTTGATCAGCTTGCTCCCATACTTGCTCAAGCCAATCATCAAACCTATTTTCTTTCTTTGCCTGGCGGTAGGTCGCTTCCAACCATTCCGGCCAATTGGACAGGCCACCCCACTGCGATAGCCAGTCCACCACCTTTGACTCTATTTCTTTGAAGCGGTCGAGCTCCTCTAAGTTCTCGCCATCCATTACTTCACAGATGGCAAACGGGTGTCGAGCTTCTTTGAGGGCTTTCAAAATGTCACTGCTAGGCCGTTGGACTTCAATTGGGACTTGTCTAATGTGCGTAACCAATATCAGTATCATACATAGCTCATTTGAAGAAAGCACCCTTAGAAACGGACATGCTTTTCGACGGAGAAGCGCCACTAGAAGTCGTGTTTGACGGTCCAACTTGACTACCGAACGAATGAACATCATTAAATCAATTCAGATCACCGTTTGAAAATTGAATGTACGCACCTTGTGGTACCAGAAGACTGTGTGTTCTCGTTAGCCGAGCCCACGAGCTTCTTCTTTCTGAAAAAGGGACGTCAGAGGACAAAATCCGCAAAGAAGACAAAGTAATTTACTTACTGTCGATAGCGGTCATCCTTGTTGAAGCCGTTTTCATCGACATTGGATCTGTCGCGCTTTTTGGCAGAATTGCCTTTATTTGGCGTCTCTGACATTGTGGTTATGCCCTCTGAGTAGAAAAGACAAATTAGAAGAGGAAAATAGGTCGGAGTGCCCTGTTTATACGATGTGCGAGCAGATGACCGAGATCCCCGATTTAAATTACGCGACCACGTGCGACCATGCGCGACCACTTACGCGACCACACCGCGACCAAATCGCGACCACTCTGCGACCATATGCGACCACTCTGCGACCACAATCAGCTGTGGTTGCATAGGCTATGCGCGACCCCTGCGACCTTCAATACTGACATTCTGGGTTACCATAAACACATATGGAATTATTTCGACCGAGATCTGTATCTGACCAGTCGCTCAAGATTGATTAACGATTGATTCTCGATTTTTTCGGGGTTTCTTGAGCATGGCTGGATTTATTCATGTGTTAGAGTATCAGAACGCAAACATTTCCATCGGAAGAGACACGCATGGTTTTTTTTTATTAGTTGTTCTGCAACTTTTCTGTCATGGGCGCTAGAAGTCTGAAGGCTTTCGTACAGGAATGGTGGCGCGTGTCACGTGTTTCGATTTGAACACCATCTCTCTAGACTCTCGAGTTCTCCTCCCCCTTCTCCTACTGCATTCAAGACTCTGACTCCAGGGATGGCCAGGCACGTTTCACGCTATTGTATCTTGCTAGGGCTAGTTGCCATCGCGTACCTATCTGCAAATTTCAGATTTCCAAATCCTCCCTGAAACCAGCGCCATGTGAGTTGCGCATTCGCCAGTCCTCCTAGTTGACCATCTCCACTAGATCTCGTCATGAGACGCAGATATCAAGGAACAACGCGTACGCTCTCCGAATAACGCATGGTTTCACCGAGATCCATCGGGCCAATCCACCATAAAAGATGTGAAGATTGAGCAGCTGAGGACCAACTTCGTCAGTTGCCATCTACCGACTTATTTCATTCTTGCAATGGATAACACTGGTGAGCCTCAATCTAAATGTCTCAGTTCTCTTCGACTGAAGTCGCTCTTTCACAGCCTTGAAAATCGCTGTTCAAGAATATCGCCAGGCTCTAATCGCGGCGTGTATTCTTCGGTTGCAAGCCGATAACGCGACGGCATTGGTTACAGAGTTTACTAAGCAGAAGCGAGGCAAGCCTGGTACGCGTTCCATCTACAACGATTCCACAGACTAATAAGTTGTCTTGGTGTTCTAGAAATGAAAGCCGCTCGTAGCAATTATGTTGATCTTTTGGAGAAATGGAAAGCCTCCATGGAACCTGTCAAAACGGCTTATGAGAATGCCATCGCCTTGAAAGATGAGTTCTTGGATCAAGACACCAACATCCCATCATATAGTATGTGCCTGTTCTCGCGTCGACTTACCTTTCACTCACAATTATGCCTAGCTTTCCTGA
>JANIEX010000675.1:0-22966 GCA_027627405.1 Leucocoprinus birnbaumii
GGACATAAGGCCATCGGGCCACATTCTCCGAGTAAGCAAGAGGAAACCGAATTCATTGACATAAAGATCAATGTCGGACAAACAAGCTTCAATGGCAGACACGAGGGTCTCTACGTCGATAGAGAGGTCCAGACCTAATGGTAAAGGAAAGGAACAAGATTCTGTCTTATTGTTCTGCATCATCTGAAGGTCCGAGAAGGTATTTTCGTCTTTTGCATCGAAAAAAGCCAATTGGTGTAAATGTGACAAGAGCCCGAAAGCGGCGGCGTCGGAGTAAATACGAAATTCGTGCCCTAAGACGTCCCGCATATGGGAGAGCGAAACCATGTTGAATGGATGTGGATTTTCCTCCGTGCCGGGTTCATTGTGAGTGTCAACCGGAGCGACGTTGAGAAAATCAGATGAGGCACTGTTAGAGGGGCCAAGAGCAGTTGACGGTGATTTCGTGGAAGCTGCCACGTAGATGAGGCTCGACCAAGTGTAGAGCATGGAGTGATCGCGTCGAAGAAGACCGTTCTCTTGAAGATATTCTTCCATGACCGGAGAAGTACATAGGTGATCCGAACTGAGCAAGTCAWCGCACTTCTTAATCATATGGTGAAGTTCGAACTCTTTGGAGCCCGAGGAGCCAATTTCAAGGCTCTTTCCTTTGCGTGTAATGATGAGAGTACCGAGAAGTAGACCTTGATTCAGGATCTGCAACTGGGTCCACAAGGTGTCTCGAAAGATAGATACTTCTTCGTATGATTTTGTGACTAGACTCTGCTGGGGCAAAGTCATGATATCGCAGTAATGCTCGAAGCATGAGTTGCGTAAATCGGAGAAGGAGATTGCCAGACTATCTGAGTCAATTCTAACTGTTCCGCATGGTCTGGAGGTGGCAACGTCCAAGCACCGAGGATGTACCACCAGCGAACAAGATGTGCATAGCAATGCCTGGGAGGTAAGGCCCCATAGAGGTTGCCGACACGCGGAACATGGAGAAAGTGTGAATAGATTTATTCTTTGAAATCGGTGGAGTCGGCCGGTAGCGAGCGATGATTCCGAAAGGGTGGTAGGGTCTGGGTGGATTCTAGAAAATCGAAACATGGCAACCTTCTGAACGTGGGAATCGGATGTATTGGCGTATTGAACGACTGTACTTCCGCCAGGATAGTCGTAGCAATCAAAGTGGACTGCGCATGTACAGTAAGGGCACAATAGTCCAAACCCATGAATAGATTTTCGACAGACACTGCAATCATGTTGACTGGAATCACCCGGAGAGAACCAGTTGTGGCGATGTAAGAAATTCCACGGGAAGAACTGATGTTCTTCAGTTAAATGGTTAATTGGAGAAGGTCGACGGAAAAGGTTGCGATTAGGTGGCTGGCTGACGAGGACATGGCCTACCGATCGTGGCCAGAAAGACGAAAGGAGGGACGCGGCAAATTTCCGTGCCCTAGGGGTGTGATAGGCAATGACTTGAAGTAAATCCAAATGCGCGTCGACTTTTAGTTCCACAATGGTTTGGAGAAGCCCTCGGAGGTAATAGATAGATTTAAGGCTAGTTTCATCCGATGGCTCGATTTCGAGATTGTCGAGAGCACATCCAAGGAGAGGAGGGATTAGAGAGGATAAATAGTAAATGGACAGGGGTTGAGCAGGCGCATTGGCGGATTGAACTTTCAAGATTTGCCCATCTGAAGTCCAAGGAGTCCAAGGAGAGATTTGATTACTCTGAAGTCTGTCTGCGGGTTCCTCGACATGTATTGAAACTAGGAACGTTCAACCGAGCCTATCAATTGATTGATTCTCGGTTGATACAATTTACTCACTGGCAAAGGCCTTACTATCGACGGCGTTCTGATCTATCGATATGCCCTGGAGCCTTCTTAGATCCGAAAGAGAGTTTCTGATAATGCCTTGGTTAAAGAATGATATTAATCTGGGGTACATGTCTCGATTGAAGCTGGAGAAGGCGGGAACGAGCGCAAGTCCGATCTGCGACACCATTCGAGGGTTATGTGCATTGATGTGCAGCAAGACCTGGGCGACATTAAGAGTTATTGCCTGCAGTGCATTTGACGGGCAAAGTGGTCGAGGTAAGCTCGTTTGGAATCGGCAATCCTCCGCGACTACAGATGCGAGAACCGAAACACAAAGCGTGAGGAGCTCCGATGCGTATACTTGGTTCTTCTTATTCGGAGAGGGCGAGCGTGATTTTCTGGCATTAAAGTTGCTTCTCGAGCGGCGGAATGGGGAAACGGAGGGTTTATGGCCATCGTCTGAAGATAACACGGGTTTGTTTGCTGGACTAGAGCAGTTAAGCGATGAGGATCAATCCATGGAGCAAATTTGTGGGCGTACCCGCTATCGTCAAAAATGTCCCAACGTTGTTGTAGCGACATGACCAGAATGTCTTGAAGCTGCAGCATTAATTTGAAAGTAGCGTCTGTCGTGTAACCTTGTCCTTCATCGTCTGGGTCTTCATTTCCAAGCTGACCTCGATCAAACTTTCCTAGCTGAACCTTCAAGGTATTTCTGATATTCCATCCTTGTTTGTTATCTTCAGATAAAGTACCGACTGCCTCAGAAACGGAAGGCGGCATTGTTCGACTGCGGAGCTGGGTTAATACCTGTGCTAGTAATTTACGGCTCTCTTGCGCGCGGTTCATTACTGCAGGCTTGGTACTCTCAAATATGTCGTCCTGAGGGTTTCCATCGTTTGGCGAAATCGATAGACGGAAGGAAGGGACGTCAGGGGCCTGATTGGTGACGGGTGTAAAAGGCGAGGTCGTATCTAGGGAAAAATGGAAATTATGAGGTGGAGAGTACGGTGGTTCAGTCGCAATGCGAGGCAGAGGTGGGCGATCCGAGTTCATGACAAACTGCGGCCAACATGAGTGGGCAGGTTCGCTGGGACGCGGCGTGAATTGGTCAGAGCTGGCGCTTGTCTAAATGGAGTAATCAGAGCATCGCGTATGTCCCGATTGAGAGTGGTTTATTCAGGAGTCTCCACTGTTGCAATACATTACCTCTCCCTTTCACATCCGGGACCGCTTTCTCTCCAGTTCTCTCATCTATGCCTGATAAAAAGAAGAAGAAAGGGCGCGCGTCTGGAAAGGCAGAGAGCAAAATGAAACTTCGGCAGACGACTCTACTTGGGTCAATGGCTAGCTCCTCCCCGACGCGACCTAAGAAGTCGGCTAGCACACCGACTAAGTTGACCACTCCGCAACGCGCAAACAAGAGGCATATATCCGAATCCAGTGAATCCTCAGATATTGGTGCTATAAAACTCGGGCCAGTGACACCTGCCAACAAGTCGGATGCAGGAAGCGATCGTTCCAGTTCTCCCATGCCCTCACGAACCAAGAAAAGACGGGTAATCGTAGTGGAAAGCGGAAGTGAAGAGGTAGAAGTGCAATCTTCGGACTCCGAAGTCGTTCCTATTCCACGACGTCGACGACTGCGAAGAAATGCTTCAGCAGCTTCGGAATCGGAGAAATCTGATTCTCGACCTAAACGTCGTATCCTCGATAAAGGAAAATCAAGGCAGATTGACTCTGATGAAGATGAAAACCTTAGCGAAGAGGTGGACAAAGACCGTACTTAACAGTTGCCGTGTTGGCAAGGACTCCTCGGCTGATGTCTTCCACTTATTTCAGGTATAATCGAGTCACGCTTGCGTACTCGCGACAAGAAAACAGCGTTCCAGAAAAACCTGGAGAGGCTCAGACGTGAGTCATTGTAAAGGTTATAGCGCCCCTTCGCCACAAATAATGTCTTTCAAGGGAAAAAGCTTGGGAAGCCTATGTCCTCATCTGAGTCTTCGAGCGAGGATAGTGAATATGCTGTTGAAGACCAATCAAAGCCTTTCAAGGGTGCGAAACCTGCAAGCAGTGAAGCGGGGAGTCTCTTCAGTGAGAAGGAGGAGGAGGAGGAAAGTGAAGGCTCTTCGGATTTCATTGTGGAAGACGATAGTCAAGCCGTCGCTGCACAACTTCCCAGCGAATTCAGTATGCGATCGCACGACGATCTTTCGCACCAGTTCAAAGTCATATTTCAATTTTTTGTCCATATTGCCGTTCGCCCGGCAGTGGACAGGCATGGTTTCATGGAAGATCAGATGAAAGGTAGGGTTTACTACATATGTCTACCCATCCGTGACATCCTATTTCCTAAACCCCTTCAAAGCCCAGGATTACTTTGCCTTTCCCTTGAAGATCACTCGTAGAAAGCTGTCGGGCTTGCGGGATTCACTCGTAGCATCCTCCGCGTGGCGGCCAAAATTCAAAAAAGCACTCGACAAACATCCAACCTTTGAATGTGTTCCACTTGATTTCGCCGTGCCTTCATGTGACGCTTGTCATCTGGGCGGAAGGCTGTCTACCATCGTGGGGCGTCTTGGTGGCGTACCATATGATAAAGTCGGGTTTATAGATCTCGTAAAGTTGTTCGCTCATCTTGGCGCACTTCGTTCCTAACCTTTGGCCAGATCGAGAGTGACTCGGACAATGATTCAAGCGATAATTCTAAGACCTCAGTGACCCATTTTGAGAAATCAGAGTTTGGCTTTCTTGAATTTCACCTAGGTCGGTTTTGTGCACGCCGCGTCCGTGTCTACCACGAGTTTACGCACTGGGAGGTAGGATGACTTCATTTCTTCCGTCAAGGCTGTGTGTTCTGACATATCAGCATATGAATATAGTACAACCTGTTCAGCACGATTCGGTCTGAGATTGACGATCTTCATGCCGCCAAGATGAAGCGTGGTTTTGTCCGTGTTGCGTTTCCGGGGGGAAAACAGCCTCCCAATGACCTCACCGACGCCGACGGTATTTGCGACTGGCTTGATGAACGTGGTTTCATTGACCAAGAATGGCACAAAATGAAAACAATGATAGACAGCGCTCATAATCTCGAGGTATCTGCAAAGAAGGGTGAAGAGGACTAAGTCAAGATTTCAGGAGATTTATTTTGATATTATGTAATATGATACCTGGATTGCACATCGTATGGTCTCGAAGTTCAGTCATCGTTTGAGCCTTTGCACTTGCCCTGTACCAGGAAACTCTTCGCTTCGCGAAATTGTGATCATCTGAGCCATGTCATATACACCGTATACTCCAAATACTGGTACTCACCCTCCAACATCAACGACATATCCTTACGGTGCATACCATCCGTCAACATACGCACAAACCCCTGGAGCATATCCCTACCAGACTCCTCCTTACCAGACTGGTGTAACAAGCTACAGCTGGCCATACACCTATGGATACATCCAACACCCCCAGGTTCTGCAGCGCCCTACTCCCTTAGTCACGCCGGCCCCAGCAACTGCTCAAACGGCGACGGCTGCTACGACAGCTACGCCAACAACACCGGCTCCTCCTCCAGTCCCTCAGAGGTCGACCGCGACATTCACCACATATACTCCGAGCTATATGCGAGACAATACTACGAATTCAATAGCCGGCAGTTTTAGCACAAGAGGTTCCCGCAAGCAGTCCAATCTCAAAGGTCTCTTTACTAAAGAGCGTACGTTCAAGTACTCTTCTAGTCACGGCACTTCTTACCGAGAACTCGTCCTCTCACAGTGAAGAGTCTGATGTATGGCTTCGGCGATGATCGCAACCCATCCAATGACACGGTCAATGTCATGGAAGAGATATTGATAGAATACATAATCGATGTGGTATGTGGTCTTCTGCACCATGCGGGAATGAAACCCTGACGAGGAATCACTTTCTTTAGTGCCAGCAGGCTGGAGGACCTAACAAGAAGTCTCGACTTTCGATAGACGATCTCCGACGAGTACTCTCTCGCCCAGCAGATGCCAAGAAACTTGCTCGGATGGAAGAGCTGTTGTTCATGCAAGAAGACATCAAACGAGCTCGTGCGCAATTCGAAGAGTCGGACATCCACAATCCAAAGGAATTCTGATTGGCTTGTCCAACGCTGTCCTCTATGAGTAATAAATACAGGTTATGGCCATACTGCTAGTAAGTCTCATCTGACACGTAACTATGATGAAGGCTTAGGTTGTCTTTGTATAGCCTGCTTGACTGTCTTGACTCTTCGTGCAAGTCTATGTTATGACCCTTGCTGTCGGACGTGATGTCCAGCGATCCAGTCGGTCTTCAGTCAATCATGTCACCTTCGATCTCCGCCACCATATGGTAATAGTACGACGCAACAGTCACGCCCAGACTGCGATGATCCATCCGGGATTCCTTGCGTTTTTGGACTAGATCATCTATTTCCGGGTCGTATTGAGTTCACCACCGATTACTCCTCCATCGTGTTGTCATCCTGCGGCTTTCCATCGACCTCGTCCCCTTCTTCGCTCGCGTACCTTCCTTTTACGCCTGTAAATCACTGTAAACTACCAAATGAAAAATGGCATATAGATGTAGACGGTACCTCCGCTTTGAGCCAGGGGCTTGACGTGCTCCTTCAACCACTCTTCCGATTCCCAAACTACCCGCACCAGGTGAATTCCATACTTAAAGAACATGGATATCAGACTTACCGGCTCTGTTTCCCATTGGCTGTACGGGACCCTTCATAGGCCGAGCAAGGTTTACCTTGAGGATCCTGCCTTTCAGCTCATTCATGTCCATGTTATCAATCGCGTCTTGTGCATCAGCGGGCGATCCGAATGTAACAAAGGCATATCCACGATGTTTAGGCTCTAAGCGACGTCAGTGTTTGTGGAGCAGATACGAACACGCGCCACCCACCATTCTGACGGTTTGGATCGACAACTGCTGACGGCAATTGGACTTCAATGATATCGCCTGGTACAGGAGGTTGAGAACTGGCACTTCGATGCAGAATAGAAAAGTATACCAAAGGTAGAGAATGTCTCGTAAATGATGGCTTCATCCATGTCTTCACCCAGACCTCCGACGAATACGGTTTTCTTTGATTTCGTACCCTCTTCCATGTGTATGGATTAGGGCGACACACCGCAGGGGAGGGATGGTGGTGAAGACGAAGATGGGATGTGTTTTCGCACGATCAACGGGCTATCCTGTTGAGAGCCGTGGGACAGTTACTTTACAAGTCCTCCGAGTCCCACCTCAATCAACCTCTATCTCCTTCTACGTATTAGGTCGGCAAAATCATCCTTCTCGCCGGTGTATAACCTTGTCTGGCGACGCACAAAAATATACTATTACGTCCTAGCTTCTGTGAATCATCATCAATCTTGCCGCTAACGTAGACGGGGTGTTTGCGCTTGGGTTTTAGTTGGGAATTCCTTGCCTACTTTGTCTATGGCCTACCCAGACGGTGTCTCTCTATCGGGGAAGATCTTGCGGAATGCGGTTATTGCGTTTTCGGTTGCCCTCCGCCGAACGTGGCTTGAGGGCAAGACGACCTAATGCGATCCTCGAAACAAATGATTTTACCTTGCTATGGCTATCATTTCCGCACTCCTATTCCTTAGTCGGGCAATCATTTTTCAATTGTCCGTCTATAAAGCATTCCCCGAATGTCGCCCTCCTCCACCCCATCATCCTCCCTCTATGCACGACAGCTGGGATTCCGACTACGATAGTGATTCCTCCTCTCAGGCACCTTCCGAGACCTCCTTTGACGAAGAGGAGGTAAACACACGCATATTTCCCTTTTGGCCCAAGTATCGAACACTTATACGATCGAGGGGATTCCATCTCGACACCATCCGAGATGTAAGGGCATTCTATGATGAATGCCGCCGATGTAATCAAGCATCGAGACCGATCCCACCTGGCATCGACAAGGAAATGGGTGACGATGCGCTCTGTCCGGATGAAGGCCTTGTATGTCTAGCTTCATTCGGTTCGGTGCCGACTTCCGCTCATTAGCTAGCCCGCGAATCTTTTCCGAGGAACCCGAGTCGGTGATGGGTTGAAGGTAGTCGTTAAAGTCGTGCACATTGCGAGCCGAGAATATGACATCATCCGAGCCCTTTCACGAAGTCCACTACGTGAAGACCCAAGAAACCACACCATCCGTACGTACTCCCCTCATACAAGGCGACTGTAATTTGACTCTTGGCGCGAACGCTTCCAGCTGTAGTCGATCTGATCGAGTACGCACCAGATCACATCGTATTCATTGTGATGGAAGAATGGTCGTCTCAACTAATCACTGATGATGGACCATGTTGCCTCAGCCTCTTCTTTGCGGCGCTGCGCCAATGTATTGAGGTGGGGCTTTTCTCACCATCTTAAAAGTATCGTTCCTGACAGATGAATGTTGACGCAGCACGCCGTATTCATGCACAGTCTAAAAATTGCCCACCTTGATATTTCGCTTCGGAATCTAGTTACCGATTACAATGGCCGATATGCGTACATTGACTTCGAACTCGCACGTCGGTTTGATGATGAACCGAATCCCCGTGTGCTACATCGCAGAGCGACTGAGGTGCCACCTGAATGTGAAAGAGGAGAGCCCACAGATCCTTACAAGATTGATGTATGGGCCCTTGGAGTGCTCATACTGCGAGCATGCAAAGTAAGCTTTCTTCGGCGTTAATAGACACGCGTGCTCATTTGAAACCTAGCTGACAGGGTACCATGTCCCAGAATTGATGCATGTTGTGAAGCCCATGCTGAATGACCGTCCAGAGGCAAGACCTTCAAGCTCGGCTGTTCTTCGTGCTTTTGACAGGTTGGTACCGCTTATCGACGAGGAGCGGATGCAAATGGTATGCCGTGGCGGTACAGCTCACTAGACTTCCCAGAATACATTTCGAATCCGGACCTTCATCATCGGACAAAACTCAATATTGTCATAGCGTACACTAGCACATAATCACCTACAATATGTGTAAAGTAGTCATTCACGAATCGCCATCCGCACTACCGTCTTGATTTATATTAGACGCCTCTAATTTTCTGTCGTTTTCTGGCCAAGTATCGCTCTCGGGCACTAGAAACGTCCGCCTCGTTATTTCTCTTAGCTACTGTTTGACGCAAGTGTTCGTCTTCTTGTCTCTGCCTCTCATCCGCTACTCTTCTCTGCTCCGCATCCATTTGCTGCATGATTTCTCGTCGACGTCTTTCATTGATCTCCCGCCGAGTAGCCGCAGACCCCACAGCTGTGTGTATTTGCACGGGCTTGTCTTGCTCATCATTCGCGACGTTTTGAGATTGTTTCCCCAGCCGTCTCGTATTGGGCAACGAAAGATTGAGGCCCGCGCTCAGAAGATCTCGCTTGTCTACGATCTGACCATCATCATTGACTTCGACTTCTTTGCCCTGCTCTCGCGCGACCCTCGCAAGTTCCACATCAGACATCGGCGTAAAGTCGGGAGGTTTGGTGATGGTGAGATTGGGCGTTGGTCCTTGTGGACCAATAACACGCTTCTGTTGCGTAGCTGCCACCGTCGCTTCATGCTGTTGCTCGGTTTCTTCCAGCAGCTTCCGGTAAAAATGTGCCATACCGGTCGATGGCCCGCCTTGCTTCTTCTGCATTTCTACCACGAAGAACATCGGGTTAGTTAGAGGACTGAACAAGAAAAGTGGCAGAGTATGACAAACCTTCTCTTCTTTTCTCTTCCTCCTCAGCCTTCCGGACCTGTTCCATCTGGTCCTTGTAGGCTTGGGTGACAAAGGATTCCTTGTCTTTGAATTCATCCCCTTCCAGCTCACGCTCACGCTGCATCATCTTTTCCTCTGCACGAAGATGATCCAGTTTTCGTGTTGCAGCAGCATTCAATAGCCCGTGGATGTACTTGGGCTGAGGTAGGAAGGTTATGACGTTGCATGACAAATAATAAAGAAAAGAGCACGTACTTTGCGTCCTTTGGACTCCTGCTCCTTGGCCGCCTTGGCTTTGTGCTTGGCTTCCTGCATCTTATCCCAAACTTCATCGTATTCGTACACGGTTGCATCGACTTGTTTCTCAGCCTCCATTTTCTTCTTCATAGCCTTCGACGCCTGCATGTTTTGTGCAAGTACTACCTTATTGACAGAAGTCTTGCCATCTGAAGATGGGAGCGTCGAGGGAGTGTCATTTGTGTCGTCATCATCATCCCCAGTTCCGAAGGCAGAGGGACGAGAGAGGGAGGGTGCAGGTGCAGCAGAGGCCTTGGGTTTGTTAAGGGAAATGGAGAGCTTCATCGTCTACTGGAGTTGACTCCGAAAATGGAAAGCGTGGCCGGGGTTTGAAATGGATTTCTCAGCACAGCTTCATTCTCTTCTTCAGCAACGGATACTGAATGGCTCTCTCAAATTTTGACCGACGCAGAGTGAATGGCCCAGAAGAAAGCTTTCCACCTATATTTGCATCCGACGAAAGTGATAAGAGTAGTCAATGGAAAATTGGACAACCTAGGAGCAAGAGGGGACCTTTAGATATCCGACCTATCTGTGCGTACATGGACCATCAAAATTTGGGATCTCTCTGGACAACGGCTCTCAGTCTTGCAGCCTGGACTTATATCTCAAGCAAACGGCTCAGCCTATATCGAAACTGAACGAACGAAGATAGCTTGTGCGATGTTGGTGGTTCTTTCATCAGCGAAAAGAAGAACAAACCTCATGTCTTCCCTCGAATAGCTATGGTCCTCGGCAGTCCAAGAATGTCGCTTACAGTGAAAAAGGAAGACTAAACGTTGAAGTCAAATTTACACCGTTCTCGTGTAGACGGCGGCGGGCACCCCTGCGGGTAAGTTTAGGATCGATCCTCGAATACTTCAAGGGCTCAGGACCTCGCCACCAGGACGCTGAGGATAGAACAATCGCGATGGCTGTTCAACAAGCCATTGTCTCCTCTGTCAGGCTCGAGCTGCTGCCAAAGGCCACAATTGATATTCTGATCACGGTCATTGAAGCGGATGGCATGGAAGGCGTCATTTCATCGGCTTCAATCGCTGTGAGTACTGCATTGGCTGATGCTGGCATAGAGATTCTCGGGCTAGTCGTGGCTTGTTCTGCGGTAAAGTGTTTTGTTTTTAGATGCAGTACTTCACCTCATAAACTATAGTCAGTGATGGGCTCCGATATATGGCTAGATCCCACCGAGGATGAAGCGGCTGTATCACAAGGAACACTCATATTGTCTTGCATACCGGCACTCGGAACGATAACTAGTGTCTGGCAAAATGGAAAGATACCACCTGGAGAAGCTGTGAACGTGAGTAGCCATTCCTATATACTTATAGCCCCTAAATTGTTATCATAGGCCATGGAAACTTGTCAAAATCGGTGTACAGACATACACGGAATTGTAGCACAGGCGCTTCGAGAGTACTCGAATTCCCAGTAGCAGGATCAGGTAGAAAACCCAATAGAGTGTTAAGACCGGAGAATCTAGAAAAGCGATTCCTAACATAATATACATAAGACGCGCGGATACATGCACCTCACAATGGTTTCTGGCCTCTCCAAGGGCGACCAGCGCTTCAAAGCTTGCTAACTTCGAACATTTGTTTGTGACAGTGAGCAATGCCAAACATGATCCATTCCTCCACTCCGAGTCCATCACATCGTCCCTGACGGCGTTGTAGAACCTGCTAACGAGGCCACAAGGTGACTGGTGAGGCAGGTGGACTTTCGATAAACCTCTGCCATTGTTTTACGCGACACATACCCATGACAAGCTATGCTAGAGAAGAGTATGTCGCTCTCCGGTCGCCTCTAAGAAATCATTCTTCGTCGTCGCCCCGACATTCGTCTCATGATTCTGAGGAGTCTCTTCGCGCACTTGAACTAGAGGAGGGACCAGCAACCACACTAGCCCAGGGGTCCAGTCGGTCAGTATCTTACATTGGTTCAACACGACCACCAATTTATTTCATTGATCCCAGGACTCGATCGTACTCGGTTTCCGGATTCAACTTCCAGGACGACCTTGTGAGTCCTCCATTCAGAAAATCTCGCCAGGAAGTGAAATATCGGTCTTGACGGAGTCCATCAGTTGCCTCTAACCGCGAGTGTCACAGAGCCTGTGATTTCACGCGGGCATGGGCTTGGTCTTGTGAACGGTAAGCTTATAACTTCGCCAGGACAGAGACCACTGCGCTCATAGTCTTAGGCATTGCCTTGTGTGTCGGCTTGCAGGTATTCAACTCCTTCTTGCTTATTATCCGTTGCTGATCTCCATTTGGAGAGCTAGATTGGATCCGGCATTTTGTACGTCGCCTGAAACAACCGCAATTTCTCAAATTGTCTGACAGTCAACGTCAGCTCCTCGCCAGGAGTAGTGGTGGCAAACACGCAAAGTGTTGGAGCGAGCATGATGGTATGGTTGATTTCTGGTCTTCTTGCGTGGACAGGAGCGAGTAGCTATGCTGAACTTGGTTCGGCAATCCCTCAAAATGGAGGAGCGCAAGCCTATCTCTCATATGCTTATGGCCCCCTGGTGTCGTTTCTATTTTCGTGGACGGCAATAATTGCTCTTAAGCCCGGTAGATCTAATCTCTGAATTCTTCTGCACACACGCAGTTAATGTTGTTCTTAACAGGTGGTAACGCCGTAATAGCCCTCATTTTTGCGGAATACATGAATAGGTTGTTTCTCAATCATCGGGAAGATATGTCGCCGGACGATATCCCCCAGTGGGCTATCAAGCTCACCGCAGCAGGGGCCGTTCTCCTTGTAACATTTCTCTGTGTCGCTACACGCAAACTAGGCACCCGTGTTACCATTGTTTTCACTGTGGCCAAGGTAAATATCGTCCTCCACTTTAGTAACGCGTTCTCATGTCAACCCACGAACCAGATCTCTGCCCTAGTACGAATGCCCCCTTTGTTTTTTCCTTCCTTGCTCCAGAACATGACGCTCGTTCCAGATTTTCGTGATGACTCTCGGAGTTATCCAACTGGCCCGCGGAAAAGCAGCCGCTAGTTTCCGTCAGCCTTGGTTTGAAGGCGCTAGCCATAGCCCTTCCGCCTACTCACTTGCATTGTACTCTGGGCTCTGGTCTTTCGATGGCTGGGATCAGGTAACGTATGTAGGAGGAGAGATGCACCACCCAGAACGTAACATCCCTCGAGCATACATTCGAGTATGGCGATTGTCACGGTGAGTCGGACAACGCCAGAAAGCGGTTGCTAGTTAAGGGTACTCCCTTAGCTTCTCTTTCTAGTGGCGAACGTCTCGTACTTCGTTGTCCTTGATCGGGTAAATCATTCCCTCAGTCCTCTTAAACACTTAAAATTGACCTGTTGTGTCGATCAGGATCTTGTCGGTTCAAGCAACACAGTCGCACTAGATTTCGGTCGTGCTCTATTCGGTCCTATTGGTGGAACTATTTTTGCAATTATGGTTGTGATTTCTTGCTTCGGAGCTTTGAATGGTAAGTGGTTCTAATGCCCCCTGACATCTCTCCTTTATTTAGTTCATCCTTCAGGTAGTTTTCTCACATCATCACACCTTGTTTGTGCCGCCGGTCGAGAAGGCTTCCTTCCCTCGATGTTCGGCAGATTACATTCTAGCAGGAAAACCCCACTCAATGCCTCACTTTTACAAGCCACGATCATGATCATCTTCATTGCCATCGGTGGTGGATTCCGGTCTCTTATCAATTTTGCTGTTGTGGCTTCGTGGGCATTCTATTTTCTGACGGTACTAATCCCGAACCTCGCCATTTGTTCCCACTGATTCCTTGGTAAAGGTTATGGGTCTCATCATCCTACGTTTTAAGGAGCCCCTATTGGAAAGGTAGTCTCACATATCCCTTCGGCTCCGAAATGCTATTAAAATTCCTGAAGACCGTATAGAACTTGGATCACCACACCCCTGATCTTCTGTGCTGTGAGTGTCAGCTTCAGGACAAGCAATTTTTTGCTCACCAAATGTCAGGTTGCATTATTTTTGCTATGCATGCCAGTGATTGCGGCACCTTTTGAGGCTATGGCCGTTTGTGGTACGTCAATCGCTCAACGTGCTTGAGTCGCTAAACGCTCAACTTTTGAAGGTTTTGTCCTTACGGGGATTCCAGTATATTATTTAACGCAACGACGCGAGGATGGGCCTGGTAAGCTTGTTTTCTCGATTTCCTGAGCCCAGATTTCTGAAAGGCCCGTTAGCTTGGTTACACTCATTGTTTTCGCGTATTCGAGGACGCCAGCCGAGCGATGATGGATGGGTGCCAGTTTCCACAGAAGTTGACGAGCCTATAGAGATGGTGGAAGGTCGGACCCGTAGATAATTACCACGAATTTTTGCTATGATCCGTGATGACGTCGATGCTTTCGGAATTGTATTTCTTGGTATGACTAGAGTATTCATAATCTTGATACAAATTATCCGCTATTGGTTTGAGCCTTTCGGCCGCTGAAAGCTCGGGTCACACCGGCGAATGAGAAAAGTTCTTGAGTTGTGAGAATCCGACGAATAATGCCATTGGTCTTTCCACGGCGATGAGTAAGTTATCTGAGGCGCCTGTAACAGGTCCGAGTTCTGTCAAATGATTGTAATGGCGTGATCAAGTATCATATTTTGTATCAAGGTTGCTTGGTAAACCACCGCAGCATTGTGATGATCACATATATAGCCACTTGACAACGGCCTCACCTCTCAATTGCTCTTCCCACTGCTCTCCTCCTACATTCGTCGGAGTATCCACCCTTCCCCTCGCTCGACGATCAGCTCAAGACGATAACCTACAGCTCTAGTCCTTCGTGTTACATTTGACATGGCAGTTAGTGATGGCGGTCAATATAATCACTGAAGTGCTCCTAACCTTCGCACCAGGAACACACTTACAAGTTTGATGTTAAGGTATCCAGACACTTTATGAGGCACCGAAAGCAATACCTCATTAGTTATAGATGACGTGTGGAGGATGCTCTGGTGCTATCACTCGTGTACTGAACAAAGCCAAGGAAAGCGGCGGTGAGCATCGAGAGCAGTATCACTCGATGAACGGATCATAAGTCTCAGTGTTTTCAGATGTCAATGCATTCACGGTCAGTCTGGAAACGCAGGAAGTCGTCGTGAAATCGTCATCGCTTGATTATGAAACGGTTAGGGAGAAGATTGCGAAGACCGGTAAAGAGGTATGTCCTTGCCAAACGTAAAGAATAACAGTATCAAACCACAAGCGTTGACACAGATCCGCTCCGGAGTGACTGTCGAGTAAATATATCCTCGATGTATCAGCAAGCTCGTTCATGTTATCCAGTTTTTGAGTTCGGAATTATACATTTACGTTGAAATCTGGCGGCTCGGGCACTCGGACCTTCATGACGAAATCGGCTGGACGTTTTGAAGACCCCACCCAACATACCTGATGTTAGGGCCTCTCAGCGCTACTGTGGTATTTTTGACAACAGCTAACAACTCAGAGTGGTTACATGACGAGATATGAGAAAGGGACTTCGAAAGAATTCCAGGCGATGTATTTTAAGAACCTGCACAACGTCACTTTACAGAAACTCGGGCTCGTGGCGCACTTATTTGGGGACCACAATTCAATCCGGCTCGGCAAATCTCCAGCACAAGGGCTCCAAATGCCGTCTGGAGTCTGTAATTGTTAAACCCCCGCATCTTGACTCTTCCATGGCCTCAGTTGTATGCACTTGAAGACGTTCCAAATGTCTCTCCCAAGCGCTTCAAGCTGTTCCATCGAGCCTTCTACGTCTGGTTGTCAAAATGACGCAACATGGATACAGTACTACATGGACGAGCATTCCATGAGCCCAAGTTCGGAACTATATGCGTACCTGCTCTGGGTGACTGTTGGATGCATCACATTGCTGTTTACCCTCGCTCACTCGCTCGATCATCGCAGCGGCATCTGTGGTGCAAGGTGCAGTCGGCTGCTCCTTGGCAGGGAACGAGTACCTGGGCGCATATCCTGGCTCTACGACAGACTCAAGTGCCGACGCATCAAGGCACCTCGCACACTATATCTCCCTTCAAATCGCCGTCTTCTAGGCCTGCTCTTGTTCACTGTAATCGTCGTGATGCTGGCATTTACGGGGCCCGACTATATACCCCCTGCCCAAAACCCAGAACAACCCAGCATCTTGATACAAAAATCTTGGTGGACTTCAGCTGGCCGTACGGGGATCATGGCATTTACTCTCCTCCCTCTATGTATTTTGTTCGCCCTCAAAGGTTCACCATTTGCAGTGTTCTCATACAGTTTTTTAACACACCTGCACTTCGACAAACTCGCATGGTTACACAGATGGAGTGCCGGACTGGCGTGGTTTCTGACAGCATATCATGTCGGAGCATGGTCTGCTCAGCTTGTTTTGGACAAACATCCTCTGACAGGGCAGACGGTTTATTCAACTGCCTGGTCCTACGCGCCATTTGTGCACGGTTGGGTGGTATGTTCGTTTTTTGACCTGAACGATACAACATCGAGCCCACTCTTTGCCAGGCATTTATCCTCTTGACGATTCTCATCATTCTCTCTCTCAGACCAATTTGCAGCCATCACTATGAGATATTCTATGCGTCCCACGTATTCCTCGTCCCATCCACGCTCATAGCAATTGCGTTACATCACCTAAGCGTATCCCTTCCGGCCTGGTGCGCGCTCGCTGTCTGGGTTGGCGATAGGACGTGGAGGGCAGCGAGATATCTGCATATCAATTACACTATTAGTCCTTATAAGCAGTGGCGCGGACGTCGAGCAAATCCCCGTGATTGTATCCCGCTCGGACCAGTGTCCTGTTCAGCATACAATGCCGGCCGCCAGCGATACTGCCCACCGCCAGGTTTCGCGCACGCAGAAATAGTTGCAGGATCAACTGTAAGATCAACTTACGCACCCGTTCGCGATTTCACTTGGGCACCAGGTCAATACTTCCTGATCAACATTCCATCTATTTCCCGGTTTACGACACACCCTTTCACATCCGCTACGACGCATACCCTATCAAATACTCCTGTGCTCGTTTTCTTGGTCAGGGTCAAGAGTGGATTCACCAAAAAGCTCTGGAAACAGGTCATACACCTGTCTTCCAGAGGACTCGTCTACCCAGCTGGTGATCAATTGCATGGTGACGTGACACCCCCAGCCTCGGGCGCACTGTTTAGAACGAATGTCGACGGTCCATTTGGAAGTGCGGCAAGAGTAAAGTGGAACACATATACCAGCGCAGTCATTATTGTTGGAGGATCTGGGGTTAGCTACGGTGTGAGCGTGCTTGATCACCTCTGCCAGTTGATCAGACGGAGAAAGGCAAGACTCCAGCAAAGCCAAATGGGACCAACAGGCAGTATGATGGCGAGAGCAAGATTTGTCTGGATAATCCAGGAGTTTGGTGAGATGAAAATTGCCTGGGCGAACAGTGATTTAACTTGTTGTCCAATACTAGGGCAGATACAGTGGGCTGCAAGCGCACTACGTCGTTTCATGTCGTGGGGGATTTCGGACGAGCTGGTTGTTGATATCTTCGTGACCCGTCCTAAATTCAGGCCGACAGTCGGGCCAAGGATAGATTTCGGGCATGAAACTGGTAGATCACAGACTGAGTCCGAAGGTCTGCTCTTGAACACAACGGACGCGAAGATTTCAGCTTCTTCCAAAACGCCACACAAGCTGCGGCGTATGCCGAATTTCTACTTGCACGCTAATCATACAGAAAAACCAGAAACCGAGGTGGAAGCCACTGATTTCGCCAGTTTTGAAGGCGACGAACATGTTGAGGTTCCTGGCGAGAGGAGATTTAACAAAAGAATAAGAAGGGAATCGAAAGTCAGACGAGCTCGGAGCCAGGAACAATGCGAGTTGTATAGCAAAGACTTGCCTCGAGCGACAACCAGAGGATCTAGTTCCAATCAGCGATTCGACACATTGTCAAGACCGATGCCTACGGCATCTGTCCCTGTAGGTTCTCACAGGCGTGCGGCTTCGGGAACTTACAGCTTGCCTCAGGCGCGGGCTTCCAGCGAGATGAAATCTATTGAAACGCTGCCATCCAGAGGGAAACCCCAATTGCGACTCGCCTCTACTACCCCGATGCCAAAGAACGCGTCCAAGCCTCTCAATATGGCTGGTGATACAACGAGTCTCGATGAACTCCCCACTGTTGAACAGTATCCGATAGGCGGCTCGACATTTCGCCTGAAAATGAGCGACACGGAAATGGATGACATCAAAGTTGTGTCAGAGTTCGCTCATCCCGGTAAACCCAATATGACCCAGATTCTGTGGGAGGAAGTCAACACTGCTGAAGGGCCAATCATCGTCGCTTGTACGTACATGTTTTTTTAGAAAAACCGCATTATAACGATCGTTACGGGCTGTGGTCCTGCATCTTTGAACGCTCTAGTTCGTGAATGTATTGGGTCGCAGGGTGACCCAACATCTGCGTGGAAGGAGGGTGGTCGCGGTCACATTTCGTTTGTTTCTGAAGAGTTCGAATATTAATATTTATTTCAAGAATTCTCTTGACTGTGCGATGAACTGTAAAGGCTGTTGAGCTTGAGTGCCGACAGCTGGGTGTGACAATTAGATACACTTCAATTTAGCGCTCCAATGAATAATCCATTGGGCGTCTATTCGAAGGATCAAAGAGAAGCGGCCCGGTTTTCTCCCGGTCGGATTTCATCACCACTGCATCGACCAAACTGGAAATCTCAAGACAATTCTGGATTTCAGAACGATCAGAATACTTTCGCTCTTCAGGCCTTTGTGCCACCAAAAATATATTGGCTCAAACTCTCTGGCTAAAAGCTTGCGAATGTCAACGTCAGTAGCGGCGAGTTCCATCGAAGTGCCCGACGGCTTTCGTCTGCACACCGAGAACAATTCACACATCCTACTCTCTGCAAACGATGCGTTCTTGAACCCGGTGCAAGAATTCAACCGTGATACAAGCGTGGCTTGTATACGAACTTGGAGCGAGGATCGCAGTCGCGAGAAGGAGGAGGCATGGAGGAAAGCCATGCAAGGAAGGGCGACGCGAGCAGCTAACAAGTCCAATAAGAAATTGAAGGGTATGAGCCCCATTTTGTTTTGCTGCCTATACTAATTTTAATAACATGAAGGTGATGACGGGCAGCCAATTGAGACGACAAGCACGCAAGAGCCCGCGAAAGCAGACGATACGGGTGACCAGCCTCAAGAGGGTCTCAAAATGCCCGAGGTGTGTAGATACATTTTGAGCGAAGCCGGCAACGAAGTAATGTTTCTAGCCCGCGTTTCGTCCCAGCCATTTCACTCTTTTGGAAGCACTCTCTGCCACTGGCCTCCGTTCCATTCGTTACGCCAAAGAGATTCCACTCCTGAAGTCAGTTCTCTCTACCAACCCAGAAATTGTTATGCTAATCTGGTGTAGATACGTTATAGCCAACGATTTGTCGGACGCAGCTGCGGAGACTATGAGGAGGAATGTCGAGCTGAATGGTCTGGGTCCATTTGAGGAGTCGAGCGCTGATCCAGCAATTCCGTCGAAACTCAATCCAGGAAAGGTGCGGGTAAATGAAGGGGATGCCTGGTAAGCTCAAATCCATTCTCCTTCTCGATATGATAGATTCATTGCATTACATCCAAATCAGTACTCTTATGTATAACCACCGAGAGGAGAAGAAGAGAGTGGACGTTGTTGACCTGGACCCATATGGAACTGCTGCGCCTTTCCTGGATGCAGCTGTGCAATGCGTCAGTGACGGAGGTGAGCATTCTCTTCTCTCCTTGTGTAGTGAGTCTAACTGTTTTGAACAAGGCCTCCTTTGTGTCACCTGCACGGATTTGGCTGTGCTCGCCACGACCAACTATCCAGAGAAATGGTACTTTAACAACATCGGATCATAGCTCAGTACCTGATTAACATGTTCCCAGTTTCTCGAATTACGGTGGCGTATCTGTCAAAGCCGAATACGCACATGAAGCTGTGAGCCTCTTCACCCGTGCATCCCTTGTTTAATACTAAATTCCTCAGGCTCTCCGACTTGTTTTACATTCTCTTTCAACAACAGCGGCACGGTATGGTCGCTATATCGAGCCAGTGATCTCTCTTTCCATCGATTTCTATGTTCGGGTATTCGTTCGTGTAAGGACTGGGGCAATGGAAACCAAAAAGGCACTCTCGTAGGTTCAATCTCTCTTGAGATCTAGCCCCACCTAATCTTCACTTCGCAGCAAAGCGGCGAATTACTACGTCTGTTCACATTGTCAAGCATGGTATGAACAACCCCTCGGTAGGATTGTCGAAAAGGTTCATGAGAAGAGTGGACACGTAAATTACTTGTTCAAAACACAAGCTGGACCTACTGTTTCCGAAAAATGCCCAGAGTGCGAGTCAACGCTGCATGTAAGTCATGAAACCACATGAATTGTACACCAAGCATTGACCATGCTTTAGATCGCGGGACCAATGTGGTCAGGACCGCTCCATGATTCTGGGTTTGTTGGTCGTGTGCTAGAGCACCTTGAGGAACACAAAGAGCATTACGGAACTGCTGCGAGGATGAAGGGTATGCTCACCCTTGCGAAAGAGGTGAGGCTCCGCCCACACCAAGAAGCTGGGATTCTGATCACGGAACTCGTGTTTATCCAGGAAATCGCTGCGCCGTTTTATTTCACCGCTTCAAAGCTTGCGAGTGCCTTCCACTGTAGCACCCCTCCCCTCACCGACATCGCGTGCGTCTACCTTTTCACATGTCCGAACATCAACTAAGTTCCGTTAATGAACATAGTTCGGCTCTACTTAACGCCGGGTATAAAGTCTCTCGATCACACGCATGCGCAGGATCGCTCAAAACAACCGCACCTCATCGCGACATCCACGATGTAATCCGCGGCTGGATTAAGAAGAACCCGGTGAAGATGCAAAACATTGGTGAAGGTTCGCCTGCACGCAGGTTACTCGCGAAAGAACCCATGTAAGTGGATTACACCTCTACTATGTACTTCATAGGACTTATGACCAAATGGTGTGGCAGACTTGTAGCAAACTTCAAACGGCATCCTGATTCGGTTACGCCCTCCAGTGAGGTGAAGCTTGTGAGGTACCAACAGAACCCAACGCCTTTCTGGGGTCCGAAACCCAAAGCTGTGTCTGGGACTGGCAACAAGAGGAAACGAGACGAGGCAGAGGGGGTGGCCTGATGTTATCCTTCAACTGATGCTTTGCTTTCCGTCCTCCTTTTGACAAAATGAGTTTGTTTACTAATCCAAGAGGTAACAAAATGACTTTAAGATGGTACAACACTCCTCACCAAAAGCAGATGGGGGAAAAGAAACGAAGAAAGTCGTAGTTGTGGACAGACAAGAAGGGAAAGATTGTCAAATGAGGCGTCAACAACAGGTCAATAGAAGGGGTAATCTACACATTATTTGGGTGATATCTCTGATATCAAAGATTCTTCATGCATGGCGTACATTATGAGCGATAAAAACGAGTAACCTTTTGCGATAACTTAAAGGAAAAGGAATAAGCCATAAGAAAAGCACAAGAAATGGGAACAAATTAGCCGAATAACTCCGGTTTCCGGTCAACTCCGATCAAGCAAAAGAAAAAGAAAAAGGCCAACAAATCAGCGGAAGAACATAAAAAAGGGCGTAGAGAACAAGAACAACGACAACAGCATAATCCCTCTCGTGTCAACACGTCAAGCAGACAGACAAAACGGTACAACGGCATCATCATCGGCATCATCATCGTCAATATCATGCGCATCATCAATCAAACTAGGATCGGCGAACTCTTGAACACGAGCGATTATTTTCTGCTGACATCGATAAACGGATGCTGAGATAGTTCCTGTGCCGAAGGTCGAGCATGTTGATTTAGCTCAAACGTCTTGGCGAGGAAATCTGCCGCTTCAGCTGAGATATCTGATGGCATTCCTGGTTTAGCTGATGACCCGATCTGATAGACGGATATGAATGAGCGAGAGTTCGGGATATAACAACGGAGAAAAATTTACCTTGAAGATGGCTTGCATCTGAGTGAGTTGAGCCCATGGATGTTCACCTGTGAGCATCTCGACGACTAGACAACCGACACTCCAGATATCGGCTTTGAGAGTATGTCCGCTCTGTTTCACAACTTCGGGCGCCATCCAGAACACCGAACCCTGCAACGAGAACCGATGCATCTTGTTTGCCAGCAAGTCTAAACGCCGACCGGTCAATCAGGGGGTCAAAATCAAGGGCGGAGATACTCACTGTCGTTAACCTTCTTCGAAATACCGAAATCCGAAATCTTGACACCTCCTTTATTGTCCACAAGGATATTAGCACCCTTGATATCACGATGGATGATATCCCTTTCGTGAAGATAGCTCAGCCCCGACAAAATTTGTCGCACAAAGTTTTTGACTAGGGGCTCTTCGAATGCGCCATAATTTCGTAGTAGCGTTGCCACGGAACCGCCAGGAACGTACTCGAGGAAAATGTTGAGGAATTCCTCGTCAACTGATGAGTCTGTGAATTACGTCAGTGGTGAAGGCGATTGTGAAAGGCAGACGAGCGCACAGAGGTATTGCACAATATTTTCGTGTTGGAGGTTCTTGAGAAGTTCAATTTCGCGCTCTAGAGCGTTGAGCATGCTCTTTTTGCGTTCTTGATTAGGTAGAGAACCAGTGGGCAGCTCGACTTGTTTCACGGCCATGAGTAAACCATTCGACGCGTCCATTCCGAGGTACACTTTTCCGAATGAACCAGCACCGATAAGTGCACCTTTGATCCATTTATTCGCTACCACGCGAGATTAGTATCAAACACGATAAGATGAGGGGAAGTGCTTACACTTGAATTTCGTCTCGACACTCTTGGGTATATCGTCATCATCACCATCAACTGTAACACCCACACCATCGTCCTCGTCCTCATATTCATCTTCCAAATCATCTTCCAACAAATCATCCTCCTCATCAACATCATACTCATCAACTCTAACAACATCCTTCTCATCCACAGGCGCATCAACATCATCATTCACATCAACCTTTGTCCAATCGTCCTCGGCCCCGCTACCCTTGGCACCCCACCAACATCAACAACACCATGTCCGGCGGCTGTACGATCCACCTAAACTCGTCGCTGTCGCCCCGTACCGTGACCATCT
>JANIEX010000676.1:0-22917 GCA_027627405.1 Leucocoprinus birnbaumii
TGAGGTGGTGGTGAACACCGCCGCAAGCAATCAAGGCCGACAACGGCACGCGGTCTGATCCAGTCGCACGATCACTGAGGATAATGACCTTGACTCCATCTTCAATGGCTTGAGTAGCTTCGCTGCAAACACGCTCCAAGGCGAGCTGATAGCCAGGGAGACCCTCCGCTTTCGGGAAAGTAATATCGATGGTACGGGATGGCCACGTGATATATGCTGATTTCAGATTCTTCATGGCGTTCATTTCTTCAATGGAGATGATAGGAGAAGGGAGTAGGATGCGATGACACTGTTCGGGCTTCATGTCGAGTAAATTGCCCTCGGGTCCAACATAAGCTTCGAGAGACATCACGATGCTCTCACGAATTGGATCAATGGGAGGGTTGGTGACCTGAGCGAATAGCTGACGGAAATAATCGTAAATCAAACGAGGCTGAGTAGCCATGCAAGCCAAAGGAGCGTCATTCCCCATGGAACCAAGGGCTTCTTTCCCGTCAGTGACCATTGGAAGCATGAGGAGATGTAGTTGCTCCAGAGTGAACCCGAAGGAGAGTAACCTTGGATCCGTGCTTAGGGATGAGTCATCGAGAACAGGCTCGAGCTGGATATTACTGCGCTTGACTCGCTTGATGATATTGGGTACCTGAAGGACATGCGACTCGACCCAGGAAGCAAAATTCTGCTTAGAAGCAGTGTTACGCTTGAGTTCCCTGTCGTCGACAACGCGGCCTTCGAGGGTGTCCACGAGAAGCATTCGGCCTGGTTTCAGGCGACCTTTCTGCACAACCTTCTCGGGCGCAATATAGATCGCGCCGACCTCCGATGCACAGACCATAATGTCTTCGTTTGTGATGATGAAGCGACAAGGGCGGAGACCGTTACGATCAAGGTTGGCACCACAATAACGGCCATCACTGAAAGTGAATAGAGCAGGTCCATCCCAAGGTTCTTGGAGGCAGGCCGCCCAGTTGTAGAAAGCCTTCTTCTCTGGTTCCATGTGTTCGTTGCCCTGCCATGCTTCAGGAATCATCATCATAACTGCCTCAGGCAGAGTGACGACACCATTGACCACCAAGAGCTCCAGGACGTTATCGAAAGCAGCTGAATCAGAACCACCGGTTTCAATGATCGGATAGAGGAGATCGAGCTGGTCGCCGAAGTTTTGCGATGACAGAACACCTTCGCGAGCGCGCATCCAGTTCTTATTGCCACGAACGGTGTTAATCTCACCTGAGTACGGATCAATTAACTGGAATAGCAATTACCGTTGACAACGTACCATTGTGAGCGGCCCATCTCATCGGTTGAGCACGATCCCAACTCGGGAATGTATTAGTGGAGAAACGAGAGTGTACCAGAGTGAAGTGCGAGCGGTATAGAACATGATTCAAATCATGATAGTAATTATACACTTGAGGGGGGGAAAGCTGGCCCTTATAAACAATGTTCTTCGACGCCAAAGAACAAATGTAAAATCCCTTAGAGAGACCACTACTCGAAATTCGAACCATTTCAATTAAGTAACCTGGAAACAATAGAGAAGAGGAAGGACGAACATGCTGTGCGTTGCGTGCTTACGAAGGACGTACAGTTGGCGCTCGAAGTGACGAGCATCAAATGGTCCGTTCTGACTCGAATTTCCATCGCCATAGTGATTGCGAAGAACGACGAAGGGTTGTAGGATTGTAGGTTCTCTGCTACTTGCGGCGGGACCGAGGATGGTGCCGTCGGTAGGGACTTCTCGCCAGCCGATGACCCGAAGACCAAGATCCTTGGCGATCTTGGTGAAGATGCCCTGCTGGTTTTGGAGTTGAACAGGATCGTTTTTTTTGAAGAAAACGTTTCCGACGGCATACTCTCCGAGCTCCGGGAGGATACAACCGATATCCATCTCCACCTCGCGCTTGAACAGCTCATGTGGGATACCAGTCATGACACCTGCACCATCACCATCGCGGCTGTCAGCTCCAGTCGCCCCTCTATGGGTCATGGCACATAGGAGCTGACGGGCATCGGACACGATCTTGTGATTTCGTTCCCCTTTGATGTGGCAGATGAAGCCAACACCACAAGAGTCCTTTTCATTTTCGTTATTGTAGAGGCCCTGGTTTGCCGGGAGGGATGCAGCCCAGGAATTTTTGTCGCGCTTCACTGCATTGAACCCATCGATGTTCTCGTAAGAGGCGGTTTCAGACACAAGGGGAAGATCAGAAGTAGGGATAACGAAGGGGGTACCAGCCATGGACCAGTAGCGATGAGAAGATGAGCAACAAGAACGACGTGTCCTAGGATGAGTAAAGACGAGAAAATTTTTCGTCCAAGTTGCGAGGTGGAAGGGAAGCAAGACGGAAAGCGGAGGGGTCGGAGAGATATATTCTATCTGAAAATCCAATTGATAGGGCAACGCGAGATCTCACTGCCGGGCACATGATCACGCCGGTGACCCGATGCACCGCGATCAGTCGGCCGACGGCCATTCATGCTCAAACGCCTAACCTCTTTGTTCCTACTCACTACGTTGTAATGTCCTTTAGCCTTTCTCAACCACCCTACTTTGCCCGACAGCATTGATTCAGAGTCCACAGGACAAACAAATGGCGAGTAGATCACGCATTTTCGTGACCTACTGAGAGCTCATTAGAACCATTCATCTTGTCCCGAAGATTCAGGCACCGGCACCTTCCCTGTCACCCGGCGGCGGTCTTCCGTCCCGTGGGGCACAAAGATAAGAGATTCCTAATTCATCGAAGCACCACAGCAGACAATACATTTGATCATGGAAAACGCTCTGTGCAGGGATAGTAGCGCCTCAAGTCTAGCAATAGGTTACAATTGGGTTATGAACACTTTTTCAAAATCAA
The DNA here is from genome assembly GCA_027627405.1 of Leucocoprinus birnbaumii. Classification (NCBI taxonomy): domain Eukaryota; kingdom Fungi; phylum Basidiomycota; class Agaricomycetes; order Agaricales; family Agaricaceae; genus Leucocoprinus; species Leucocoprinus birnbaumii. The sequence goes on from JANIEX010000676.1 coordinate 2,862, forward strand.
TTAATTTATCAACGTCGAGTCATGATGCATTCCTGTGGCCCTTGAACTCGCTCACGTTCTTCGTACTTCTGATGGTGGTGGCTGGTCTTCCATGACAGCGTACGTATTCTGTTGTTGCCCCCAATATGGCGAATTTGATTCGCCTTTTGGTAACACAAGGCTCGCTTATCAACTTCTCCAACGTCTGTTCGGACTCAAGATGAATTTCTCCGACAAGATTCCCTGTTACACTCAGGAGCTGTAAATGCACATTGAAGAGCCTGAATCAACAAGCTATTCCTCATAGTGGGTCAATGCTCGCTCACATTCACCTTTTCGTGGGCTTGTTTTTGACCAACCGCACACTGGAAGCCCCGATCTTGGTAACTCATTTTAGATTCAGATCTGATCTGCCCTATCTAAATAATGAATTGGTCTCCAATGAACTTCTTTCTATTGGCTGACGGCTCGGCCCGAGAGGCTTGGCTTCGAATTCGGTTCGAGCTTGATTAGATCACTAACATGAAGGTTTAATTATTAATATTTGATGATGAAATATGTGATTCTTCATGTGCAACAAATGAAGCGTATGAGACGTAAAGGAAAGCGTGGATGTACTTAGGTGCTACGGATCTCGGCGCTGAGAGCGTGTTGACCTCGATCATTGTTCGTCTTCGTGTCTGTCGAAGTGATATTTGCATTGTTCTTGAATGATGACATTTCAGTCAGCCTTGAGGCTTATGTTCTGACGCGGAGATTTGGGAGCGCAGTTGAACAAATACCAACTTGACACCATCTCGAAACCCCGATGTGCGGAATCGGTGCCAGGTATTGCTTGACTAACTATAGATGGAGTCTCAACAAGAATCTGACGCTATAATCGGGCATATATCATCGGAAATAGCTTCGTATCAGAACAGAGAACAAAACATAGACTAGAAGATCAGAGAAATGAATATATGATGCTGGCTGGAGCCATATTGTACTAATCAGATGATTTCAGTCACGAGAAATGCCTTGCACGATATCTGGTTACGATAAAGAGTGCCGCTGAGCTCCCCACCTGGCATGTTACAGATACCGGGTATTACACGCATATATTAAGGACAGATCAAAACATTGAGGAAAGCTTGACAGAAGATAATCCCAGGCCTCAGTCAACCTGCGCCATCATGCAATGCACAGCACACAGCAGCTTGAACAAACAGCTTTCAGTCAATGATTATCGGCATCCGAAATGCAACCAACCTTTGTGATGGCCATTATATTGTCTGACAGTTTCACCAGACGCCATCTCCCAGAGCCTTGCCGTGTGATCAGATGATGCTGGTAGGATTTTGAGTAAGTGTCCACCATGAAGTTTGATGCTTTTACCTGTAACCAAATACGCGGAATCTGCGCTGAAAGCACAATCCCACACCCATCTTTGGTGACCGATCAAGGTTTTATCGGGTCTGAATTCGTAGTTACCGTGTATTGCCCATATTTTCACCGTGGTGTCGGCAGAGCAGGTAGCAAGATATCTGGCGTGGATCAGGAACGAACTCTCTGGATCGTGATCTCGTTACCTTGCATCGGGACTCAAGAGACAGCGCGTCAAATATTTTGTGTGCGCCGAAAAACGGGTGACGGCTTGATATCGCGGGAGGCCCGTGTGCTCGTCGTTGATCCTCCAAACATAGCATTGACCCTATGTGGCAAAGTGAGATGAATCTATAGTGGTATATCATCGGGGATCTCTCACTCTATTATTCCCGGCCACGAGACACGAGCCATCGGAAGCCAGCGTTACAGAGCGTATTGGAACATCAGCTGCAGGGGTCTTTAATCTCACAACAGTAATGAGCTCATGTTTAACAAACCGCGGCGCGAAGGGCGTCTCACCAGTTCATGTGAACAGATATTGTCAGATAGATCCCACTGCTTGATGCTACCCGCTTGATCGCAGGAAATAAGTTCTCCCTGGTTCGGGTGTATAACAACGTCGTTCACTTGTTTGGCGAGAGTCATAAGGGTGGGTGGTGCAGCTGAGAAGGATAGAACACACCTGGTGCTCCATTGTCGTAGATTCGGTGTAACGATGAGTTGCTACAAGGAAGTCCAGTACCATCAAATTAGAACATTCACAACCCTAATTTAATTGACACACCGCAAATCCCAGATTCGTATCGTGCCGTCTTCGCTCCCGGTGACCAACCACTTGCCTTCGCTATGAAAAGAAACCGCGGTGACGTTCATAGTATGACCTTCGAAAGTCACAAGCTGATCCGCGATTATCACAAAAGAACCACTCCATCTGAAAACAAGGGTACCCACATGTTCGTTCGCTGTACTTGCTATCTCGTAGATATTGACTTTCTTGTGAATAGCCGCCGCAAGGAGTCGCTTACTAGGCCAAGTGTTTAGTTGGTGCATCCTTTGTCAGAGAAAGTCAAGCTACTCAGGAGATATTGCAAGTCTGTTCACTTGCTATAATGAGACGTTCGTCATTCAGAAGTACCAGAGACGACCAACTCTTACTCCAGATTCACCAGAGCGGGCAATGGTGCGAGAACAGATACCACTCCAAGCCTCCCAAAACCTGATCTCGTGGTCATACGATCCAGTCACAAGGATCACGGACATGTCTTGACGAGCATTGTTTGTCTTCTGTGCATGAGAATGAGACGGGGCTGGCATAATTAGGGTCCAGACGAACGTTAGGAGTCCATTGTTGCATTCCTTGCCTAATGTCACGTGGTCGTGTAATTACTACCTGAGCAGGAGACTGAGTCCCACAATGTACACATGCGAAATACAGCTCAGTCAGCCATCTTATCGCAGTCTTTACACAAAGGGTAGAAGCCTATGATCTGCACTTCATATATCATGTGCGATCTACTAATCATGAAACTCCCGTGAGTGCTCTGCTGAATCTTTTCACAGAATCAGCTCAAGTGGCGCGCCGTCCGAAGTCTGCCACGGATGGATACCCTGTAGTCTATGTCCGCGAAGTTCATCTCGAGGCATTATTCAATACCGCAGCAACGGCTCACAAGCGCTATAGTGGCTCCCGAGGATCAACGGAACATCCAGTGTTCTTTTTACTGCACTATTTTAATGATTAGAGCAACTTCTGGGTTACCACAGCCAGTAGGAGCCTGCATGCTGGCTGCGTGGTGAACATGCGTTCATACGCATGAGAAAATATTTCTCAAGCGGACGGCAAACACGATGTGCTGGTTCTACTGGTCCGTGATATGACCCGTGCCTTGGGGGACCGCCAGGTCTTGAAAGCATGCAGATTCTCGGATCTGTTCTCTCGATGCGATCACTAATTTCCGAGTCCGCGACGATCGATTTGAGTCTGATACTGGTCCATGTATTTTTGGGTAATTCCCTAAGTTTCATGGAAGGGCCCGTGGCATCTCCCTGGCATATCTACGATCTGTGCTCGCGGGTCCAGCCTCAACAATGAATTCTCATGCACCTTGACCACGATCGCTCCCTTCCACAATATTCTCATTTCCGAATCCTATTGTGACCGAGAGGACTGCAAAGGTGACAGTCGGTCGAGTGCTAATGTTTTTCTCGTATTTATAGGCGAAAGGGCGTGGTCTCTATCCCCAACTCTCTCTTTACACCCCTTTCAACCTGCTATTTGGGCTATGAACGCATTCGAGGTTAGTTCGTCCATTCTTATTCTCCTATATATTCACATAAAGTTACGAGAAGCGCGGTACCGAGGTTTACTGGTGGCTTTCGAACGGTGAGGTTTGCGAGGGAATCGTTATGGGTTCTGCACTCCTAGAGGATGTGAGTCTGAAGAAATCTGACTTGCCGAGCGACGAGGCCTGACCTACTTTTTAGGGCACTCAGATCCTGAGGATAGAGGTGAAAGGCACCCGAAAAGTTGTTTCTTTGCCGTACGTGCAGGCACATTCTAGCAGCGCTGAGATCTATTTAATGAATCCATGTTTTGAACACTAACAGGGCTGTCGGTGTCACCAAGAGGGATTGAAGCTTCCAGTATATACCGCATTCGATACAGTGTAATTACCGTCATTTGATGGTAGATGATGAACCTCTGATGCTGTCGTTCCTCGCGTGGCGCCTGCCGCATGCTATCTAGATCGTCGGTTTGTATTAGAGTTAGGATTTCTCATTGGGACAATCTCTTTGATCGGGCTTTTGGTGTTTACTATTTATTCAATGATATCACTTAACGGATATATAACTCTGTACTTTTGATCGAAGAGCTTTTCATTTGCACCCCATTTAGCCTCATGGTAGGGAATTACTGACATCCTCTTCGTAAAGAGAAGAGTCTATGTCTCGAATGGCTCGACTGCTTCTAACTTGAACCGACTGGATTGACCTCGCAAACACGGAAACACATGTTGTCAGCAAATCACAAGCCCTTCAAGTGTCAGAATTGCTACGAGATTATCTTTGGAGAAGAAGCCGGAGTCATTTGCGAAGCATTCCAACTGCATAGAATGGTTGCTGTTTAGGAGTAATCACTATCGCTCCTTCCACATTTAGGTGATGAAGTCACAGGAATCAACATGACTTCGGGCGTCGAAATAACGAATAAGATGAGTGAATAACCGGATCAGGCACCGCTATATTATCCTCGAGACTGGGATAGAAAGATCACGGTTTAGCATATAGACGATAGTCAACTACTATGTAGTACTTACAGACTACAAGATTGTTGACCGGTCAAGCGGAAAAAAGATCAGATATCATCGATGGGAGATCCTGCCCTGACCTCGATAAGAAGCCTCGCCAAGTACCGCAGGCAACTAAGGATTGTAAGACAAATATGGAATCCAAGGTAGACTTCGTCTTCGAAGGAAGAATTGTATTGGTGAGTATGGAACAGCACCTTCCCATACGACCATACCTGCTTGTCCCTCAACGTCTTTTTTTATTCGGGTTCATGTCACGGCTTTGTGGTTGCTAGTGGGAGGTCCTGAGAAAACCGGTGACGATGGTAAGGTTTTCGGAAAATACTGGTTGTTATTCACTCACTCGGACTATGATGCTAAGACGCTGACCGCTATCGTCTTCGGAGATGCGGGTGATCGAGTGTTTGTATGTGTAGCGGATGTCACCACTGATGAAAGCGTCTGAGAGAGGTAACCACCAGGAAATGAACAGCAAAACATACCTCTGTAAATATACACTTCCTGAAGGCAGCAGTACTTCAAACGCAGTAGTGTCCCCAACAGACTCTAGCCGGAGAAGCCTCTGATCACCAATACTTACACCGAGAATCCACGAACCACTTGCATCTATGTTGTCGGTGTGTGGTAATATACATCCGCGGGAAGCTAAATGAAGCAGATGGGTCTGAACGTCCTGACTCGGACAAAGGTCGTACAGGCGTTTGAGAACACTCGTCAGTCCCACAAATTCATCTACCGGCCACGATGCAAGATGCATCTCGCGATAATCACGGATAACACCGTCGTAATGACCCTAAAACTATTGAGATATCAGATGGTCATTCCATCCAACTTACAGGCGTACCTCCTGGAATTCGTAATACTCGTCAGGCAAGAAGATATCTCGCACGTCGGTCGGTTCCGAGAGGTTCGCGGATGATGTTTTCAAATACGATCTCCTTCTTTTGCGACTTCTTATGCTTTCGGAGTTATCGAGCTTAGACAGAGATGCCCGCAGTAAGATTCTCTGTTCATTGACGCTGAAGTAAGTAGGCCAAATCCTGAAACCTCGAGGTAGATGTTCCGAAGATACTGAGGAGAGGTGAGCTCGGTGGAGAAAGGAAGGACAGGTGGAGAGCGGAAGTTTTTGACGCAGACTTGCTCCCACAGCGAGACCCACAGCGCGGCTCGCCATGCCAATGGGGGGATGGTTTAACATGAAGCCTGCAGTGCAATGTGCATTCAACACACGAGAAAAACACAGCCACCTCGGTAGTGAGCCGAAAATAGAACACAGCCGATGGCTGACGGGACACGATTCGGGTACCTCTGCTTTCATGTTCATCCCTCATGTCCGCTATCCCATCGGATGAAATCCAGCAGAACAAGGATACAAGTGCGACCATTCAGAATAGAAGATGATCTCTGGCTCATCATTTCTTCAGCAGAGCAGAACGCCGGCCTGCAAGCCGCTATAGCACGAACAGCTACACGAGGAATGGCATTGTACTTCTCTCGACCCGTTCGATTGTTTCGGCCGTCAAAAAGTGTGTATCTCTTCCTTATAATGAAATCCAATGTTGACCGTTCCAAGTAAGTGGCTGGCAATCCTTGAGAAGTTTGGCGGAGCACCAGGGCGCCATATATGACCACAAATTTCTGTTATCCGTTGTTAGGATCCAAGGTGTAGTTTGAAAAACACCTGAAATGGTGTCCTTATTCATCATCGCTTCAGGTTGGCGTTTTTAGCAAGCACTTTCTCCCTCCAATGGTCGTGAATGCAATGCTCGGGACCGTCTTATGGACAACTTACGCTGAGGCCTACTCAATCATTGAACCTAACATGAAAAACCATCCGATCATAGGCGCTGCGTTATCAGGGAGTATTGCGGGAGGTGCACAGGCTCTGGTTGCCGCACCTGCTGAAAATGTACGGCTTGCTATAGAAGGAGGCGCATCAGGTCACTCTTGGCTCCAAGCGTGGAGGTCCATTATGCACAGAGACCCTGGATATCAGAAGGAATCCCATACGAATCAGTTGCATGACGTCCGAGAGCTTCGTAAATGGATGCGGGAAGTAGGGGAAATGGCTGGCAGAGGATGGCACGGGTGGGGATGGGGTTGTGCGAAGGATGTATGCGGTGAGTACAATGAATCAATGGACATCAACTTGAAGATCGTTATCTCTCTTTCTCTTCAGCTTTCTCTGCCTTTTTCGCCATTTTTGAAGTCACAAGAAGGGCTGGTCAAGCCGCCAAATCACATTCTGAGGATCTGATCGCATATCTTGATAGGTCTGAAAGTCGGTTTATTTCTGTCAGTCAACAACTTCCTCGCATCCTGAATAGTATCATTCTCGTATCCGGAGGCGTGAGTTTCTTGCTCGCTCGTTTGGCGGCTACTGAAAGTTGTGGTCTAGGTGTTAGCAGGTCTCGCCTACGAGATTCTCTGTCGACCCTGGGACAAGGCAAGACGCCTGATTCATTTGGCTAATATCGAGTCCCAACCTCCTCAACTCTTGAAACCTATCTATCAAACTCTTCGCTCTGAGGGACCGATTTCCTTTTTCCTTGACCCAAACTACGAACCAATCGCTAATACTGGGTTCAGATCGAAGGTAATAAGAGTAGCTCGAACTCTAGGCCGGGTTGGACCTTGGGGGATGGGATTCCTCGTGTGGGAGATGTATGCCCCCGGCCTGTCCTAACAACCGAGTGATCATGGGGCCTAAGAATACTGAGCTTGCCTTGCCCTTTGGATGGTTATTTTATTTCTCTGATAGTGTCTATACCCCTGGCATCATCGGATTTTTGGTTTTTTCGGTTAGAATACCTTACATAATACGGAACCTAGAATGTAAAAGAAGCTTGACGAAATTTCCTTGCCAATAAGTGGTTATGCAAATAAGATGGATAGCTGGTCACTGGTCATCAGTTCCAATACAAACTACAAACACCGATCCAGAGTCTACTTGATTGCAGCTCTGTCGCAAATACCTGATAAGACCGCATAATGCCCCGCTGCTCTCGAGGAGGATGCAAAGCCGATTTCATTGAAGGGACAACCGACAAATGTATTCATCATCCAGGAGGACCAGTAAGTCTATAATTCTACTTGTGCGATCTCCTCCAAGTTTACACCTCAGTGAATAGGTCTTCCATGAGGGCCTCAAATCTTGGTCCTGTTGCTCCGACACCAATAAGCCGGTACTTAGCTTCGACGAGTTTCTTGCCATTCCTGTGAGGCTGTATTCTATTGTCAAAGTTCGTGTGTTGATCCTAGAAGGGGTGTACCGAAGTTGAGGGGCATGATGCTCAAGCACCAAAAGCACCCGAACCCAAAGCTGCGCCATCCGTCACATACTCAGTCACCGAGTCCTCCCCAGATGGAGGGAAGGAGACATTCTCGAGCACTCCAAAAACCTTATCGCAGGTTGATCCTGAGTTGCTGAAACCAGCACCTGTCATAGAAGAAGAGGATGATCTCATTGTTCCAGTGACTCCTGGGACGACATGTAGAAGGAGAGGGTGTGGTCTTCGCTTCGTTAGCGATGATGAGAACCGGAAGGGAGATGGTCCAGGGACCGTATGCATCTACCACCCAGCTCCCGTAAGTGACGAATGCAATGACGTTGGCTGGTGCTAAACATTGTGGATATGCATAGCCAATCTTTAGAGAAGGCAGCAAAGTAAGGATTGTGGCGCCAACTGAAATCACCTCACTTAGCTATCTGATAGGGCTATCTTTGCTGCAAACGTCGCGTTCTAGAATTCGACGAGTTCCTCAAAATCAAGGGTTGCAAGACTGGTAAACATGTCTTCGTCCCCAAAGGGGTAGCAGCGCCTGTTGTATGTCCCGCTCTTTGAACATCGATCCGCTAATTAAGCCCATCTCAAGACAGAGGAAATCGTAGACTGTCGGATTGATCATTACCAGACAATGGATAAAGTCTTTGTTTCGGTGTTTGCGAAGCAAGCAGATAAAGAACGCAGCGTCATCAAATTTGATTCGCCAGAACAGGTCCATCTATCCTGACAAATAGACACGCGAACAGTTCAGACTCACTCTTTAATCAGGTTACACTTGATATATTTTTACCAGGATTGAAGCGATTCTCGCGCGTGTTGAATCTTTTCGGGCCTATCAATCCAGAGCAAAGTACATTCCGATATTTCAACACCAAGGTACCTCTTTCCCTGAACCGTAATCAACTCATTGCTCACAGACCTTAGATTGAACTGGAGCTTCAGAAGTCAGATAATCGTGGCTGGGTTCTCTTGGAGAAGACAACTCGGGACCTTGGCGGAATCAGCTATACTTTTGGCGTTGGTGGAAGGACTGGAACAGTTGGAGGAAAAGAGCTCCATCTCGACGCTGGTAATCGAGCGCGCTCACCATGATTACTACGACTGTGTATCTCTAATCTAGAATAACTCTAATAAATCCAACCTCGTACATCCATCTACAAAACACCCGGTTTTTCTATAGTCTGATACATTTGAATCAAGTCACCTTCTCGAAGATCTTCGAAATTCAACAAGCTCAAGCCACATTCTGAGCCCTTGCGGACCTCCGTGACGTCTTTCTTGAGGATGCGCATGGTATCCAGTGAGCCTAAACAGCAGTTTAGATGATGAGGTGGTGTTAGCCGGAATCAAACGCACCCTCATGGATGACCGAACCGTCTCTGACAATACGTGCAAACTTAGCCTTCTCGACTATTCCGTTGACCACACGGCAACCAGCAATCTTCTTCACTTGTTTCGCTTTCAAGTGAATGTCGAACAACTGTAACACTGAAGCTTCTCCCGTCACCTTTGTCTCTTTAATCGTCGGTAGTAGGGCAATCACTCGCTGTCGAACATCCTCCATCAACCGATATATGATGGGTGAAGTGGTGATTGGTACACTATTCTGTGCGGCGAGAACCTCCACTGATCGCGGGACTGAGACAGAGAAGGCAACGATAGTAGCTGAATCGACCCATGTGTTAGAAACTGAGTTTCATAGATAGGTTGCAAGTCATACCGTTGACGGCTTTAGCCATAAGCACGTCGGAGTCCGTCACATCCCCAACCTTAGAGGAGACTATCCTAGTAATGGCCAGTTTGTTCCCGATGCCACGTAGCGCTCCTTCAACAGCCTCAGCACTCCCGCTGACATCTGCCTTAATTATCAGCTTCAGCTCTTTGGGCCCGTTAGACTCGGTCAATGTTTGGATTTTGGGGTCGGCATCGTCACCCTCCATTTGTTTCCGCTCCCGCTCCTCTCTTCGCACAGCGTTAATGGCATCTACATCTGCTATTGATGCGGCAATGTCCGCCTGACGTTCTCGGTTCGCAAGCGCCTTCTTAACCTCTGACTCCTTGCCGTCAAGCACCTCATCTCCTGCGTTGGGAAGGGACTTCCAACCTGAGACAGTTACGGCCATCCCAGGGTGGGCGACCCTGACCGACTTTCCAGTAGAATCGTTCATTATGCGTACTTTTGCGAGGTGGGTCCCACACAGCAGGTGAGCTCCCACTTTCAAGCTTCCCCTCAAGACCAGAACGGTAGCTACCGGTCTGTGATGCATAAGTATCGTAATTGACTCTGCTAAGGGCGCCACTCACCCTAAGCCCTTCGCGACTTTGGACTCTAGAACGTAGCCGTGTACAGCACCCTCTTTCTCCGCCCGAAGGTCCTGCAGTTCCGCCATTGCAGACAGAACTTCTACAAGATCAGGCAGGCCTTTCCCTGTTAAACCGGATACTTCAACAGAAGGAATATCGCCACCGAAACATTCAAGTTGAATGCCCTCGGCCATGAGTGCAAGTTTCACGGCTTCCTATTTCGAATAGATTGGTTGGGTGTACAAGAACTAACACAGGGACAACTCACGACATCGGCCTCAGGTTTATCGACCTTGTTGATTGCAACGACAAGCCCGACCTTACCAGTATCTTTCTTCAAGAGACTGATAACTTCTTTGGTCTGGGGCATGATTCCATCGTCCGCCGCCACGACCAAGACGACAATATCCGTTATACCAGCTCCTCGCGCTCTCATGGCTGAGAATGCAGCGTGACCCGGGGTGTCCAGAAAAGTGATGGATTGTTGCCCTGCCGAGGAGTTTACGGGAACAGAGAAAGCTCCGATGTGCTGAGTGATTCCTCCAGCTTCGCCTTTGGCGACAGCAGAAGATCGAAGTGTATCAAGCAGTGTTGTTTTTCCGTGATCAACATGACCCATAATCGTAACAATGGGGGGACGAGACGGCAGAGTAGAAGGATCAGGGTGTACAGCGCTATAAAAGTTAGGGAGTCAAAAACGCGCCGGCCTGGTTATCAGGAAGGTAGCAACTTACGGTGGGTACAAGTCGAAAGCTGCTTCATCGTCGACGATAGGGTTTCGTCCTAACTCTTCAGCTAGTAGCACGGCGTAATCAGAAGTCAAAACTAAAAAAAAGAGGAAGGTAAATATGCGCTTCTTCGATTAGCTAGTCGTCGTACCGTGGTCGTGACTAGCCTCCTCCGCCATTCCAGCCTCTACCATTTTGGACATCAGGCGACCTGGAAAAACACATAAGTACAGTTCACTTGGAGTTAGCGGGAGGTTGAGGTTGACATACTTAGCTTTACGTCCAGAATTCTTGCCAGTGTCCCAACAGTCACTGTAGATGGTATGTAGACGTCCATCCGTGGTTTGGGTTTCAACCGTGGTAGGTGCACTTTCGGTTTCTGAGTCTGATTGTTTTGGCTTTTGTTGGTCTTGTAGCTCTGATCTTGGTCTTTGTGTAGCTTCTGCACCACAGAACCACGCGTTTTATGATGATCTATTCGCGAGCGAGCTTGTCCGGGTATGACCCCTCAGCTGCACGTTTTCATCTGTCACACTGTCATATTCTGGCTCCCAAGCATCGTCGTCCTGAATTTGGTTCTGCGTTTGAGCCTCTTGTTGCTGCTCTGCGGTATCTCGTCTGTCAGTATTGTTGANTAGGTGTTCTGAGAGGGGAAACACTCTTGTTGAAGGGCCTGGGTTCGGCGTTGACATGCGGTCTCCGCTGCGGCTTCTGGTTTCTGTTTGTATTCGGATGAGATTTGAGCGATAGAGATGACGGAGACCATTTTGATTGAGATTGTTGAGGCTGAGGTTTCGCATGCGTTCGAGAGGTGTGAGGGGGGGCCTCTGGAATAACTTGTTAGAAGGAGGTCGAAATACAAAATGGGGTAACTGACGCCGTTCGGTGGTACGAGATCGGGCGTTCAAATCCTTTCCATTGTTCCATAACTTGGCGGAGGGTGCCCGCTACATAGAAAATTAGCTCAATGTCACGGTTCGAAAGTGCTACCCACATCAATGGACTGCAACGGTGACCATTTTTTCGGCGCAGACGGTGGATCCGAGTATTCAAATACTTGCCCAGGAGTCTGCTGCGGAGATTTAGACGAAAGGGCACGCAAAATAATATTGACCAGACCTTCAGCTTAGCTGCCGTGGCAGCTGAGCGAGATTGAGTATACGAGCATCGCAAGATGGGAAGTAGGGTCCTATGTCGGTGCATGTTGGCCCGAGTAGTACGCCTGACAGGACCTGCCTGCGACGTCGATAATGAGTTTACAAGTAGTAGAGGTCCAAAAACCTGAGATGACAGAGAGGGCGGTATGGCCCAACGTCCCGAGGAATCAATAGGCTGTTTTCGCTGCACGTGAGACACTCCGTTCCGTCACGGCATTGAACCTGCGCTTATGACGATCACAAAAGTGCGGAAGGGTGAAGGCCTTCCTACATACTGGTTCAAACTGGGTTCCAGCATCTGTTGATTTTCCAGACTTTCAGTTTTCATGTCATTACTTGGCAACAGGTCGCTACTGAGCTTTGTTCGCTTTGTTCGTCAGCCTCTCGAAACACCGATATCTTGGCGAGTCCTTGCCCACCAAACGCGTCGCTCATATGCTTTAAGCCGCTTTCCTGGCAAACGTACCGTAGGTGCTGGAAGGAATCGGGAGACTATGAAACCTACTCGGCCCTCGACGAACCGATCACCCCAAGATGATTCTCATCCATTTGAGGAGACGGCCTCAGCTGAAGAATCACGTATGTGGCACACTTCTCAAAGGCCTCCAACTAGCAATGCCGGAGAAGGCCTCAAAAGACTGCTTATGGAAAACGACACTCTGATTGTTGAGAGGTGCAGAATTCATCTATGGGTGGCATTATGAAACTCTAATTTTTTGTTGTAGACAGATCGAAATGCTTAATATATTTGTTGGATTCGAGCAGTGCAATAAGTATGCAATTAGTAAGGACCCTATTATTTATTGTGTTCTGACCCGAGATTGAGTATGTCTTCTGTAATGCTAGGCAGTGAGAAAGGAGAGCCTCTAGGTTTCATTGCTGAGGAAGATCGCGGCTTCCTTGGCGCTATTTCTCGACAGGCTTTTGCGACTCATAGGCCCTTTAGAGCAGTGATTCTTGATGTTACCGGGTCTCCAGTTCTATGGGTAGGTCAAACGACTCCCCCTCGAGATTTATCGCTCCTAAAGCCTGAGCAGTTGAGACGACCATTCGCGTGGATCAACTCACGCATGTACGTACAACGCTTGAAAGAACTCTCAGAATACACGCCTGAAGGTGATCCAATCCTCGATACGTTTGGCGAGATTCAGCAAGTATGGCATCCATGGCGCCGGCGTTATGACCTGTTTCTCAGGTACCACTGTCCACATGTCTCAAGTTACCTGCTGCATGCTCATTGACCACGCATTTGAAGGGAGAGGTCGAGGGAGATACTATCATTAGCATCGGAACCTCAGCCTGAACCTGAGCCCGCTGTTTTCACCCAAGTTGCACAGGTCGATGCACCTTTCCTTGCATGGGATTTCCGTTTACTAGACGGGCGCAAACAAGACACTGCCTTCATTAGTCGCTCTTTCCGAGGCTTTGGTCGAGAGGTATTGTGAAACCGCGGACTCAGTTTCATCTACTAACTTAAGGGTGAAGATCTTTACGGATACAGGTGCTGGACACCAGTTGACTTCACCTCTTGTGATTTACTGAAATTTCATTAGGCCGTTACTCTGTCTGCTTCAAGCCGGTGGCTCTTGCACCAGGTGGACAAGATTACGTCCCTCAATTCAGCTCCAGGGTTTTAAGTTTAGATGAGCGCGCGGTAGGTCCCAGTCGATGAGTTGCTGCACACTATAGCTGAAAATGAACCAAGCTATTTCTAGCCCTCGCAAGTACGTCTTTTTTCTTCGCAGGATGGACCTTGCTTGACTAGCGGACTTCTCTCCGGCTCTTCACGCCATAGTTAATATTGACTCTGACTATTTCTCGCGGCACTCGCATATGGGAAGGTGATGCATATTTTTATCTGCGGCTTGAGACTTCATTCTCTAACTCTCACCAAAGTGGGGGCCTGTTCCATTTCTCCAGTTGGGAGTGATCTCTCCTCCCTCCAACCGTTGCCCAGTCTAATATAACCGACCCTTGCACACGACAAGAGCAATATAGACGAATCTTCTTCTGTCGCATCCACTCAAGCGGGACCCACTGCCCATTTTAAGTGGAAATTTTCATTAAGAATCTGCACCCATTTCTCCGGAAGTTCTGGGCTCTTTCCATATGAAAAAGAAGGGACTTTGCCAACGGGTTTGCCCGGAAATCGGTAAGAACATGTTTCGGCAACAACGCGGTTATGCTCTCTCTTTCCCCGTCAAGTAGACTCAGATCACCTATGCTAGAGGTGTGCTTCCTGAACTCAAATGTACTTACTCAGACGCATATTCCGATCTCGTATGGTGACCATTTGGAGATCCTCACCCTGAACTGAAGTCCTATCCTCATGCCGAGGTGGGTCACCTCAGGCTACCTCATGTTAAACCACTAGAAATATCGTTGTTTTCACTCTCCGCTTACACACTCATGACCCTTTATTGAGCTGCGTAGATTTCTTCCTGGAGCACCAGGTTGTTCCATGTCAACTTAGGAGTAAATCTCAGCGAGCTCCCAACGGAGAGTAAGCAGTTGGGCGCTTTCACGTTATCACCTGACATAGGCAATTAAATGCGAAGGTTGATCGACTTGTGCAGTACGATTGGTCCTCACTTACAGGGAACTGAATGTCAATTGGTTGAATGGAGCCTGCCAGCAATAGAGGTGTGACGCTACATGAACGCAAGCGAGGATGTCCCCTGATGTTTGTCCAAAGCCTAACAGTCAGCGGGGCATCGAGTCACTCTATGCATAAGCTTTTGAGACCTCAGCGAATCTGATAGGGCCCATTTTTGTCTACTTGTCTACCTGTCTGCACGTAGAAATATCTTCATGTATGTTATCATGCCGATGGCTTGGAAGTTCGTAGAAAGGTGTGACGGGAATAACATAGTCACGTGCTACGCGCCTGCTATATTGTCACAATGGGTTCGCGTCGAGATGTCAAGAGCAGATAGCCGATCTGCATAATTCTCTGCTTGTTCCTCGTATTACTGCGCTGCGATGGTCTACATAACACCGCCCAATCAAACTGCTCCGGGAAAGCCCTCTTACGGTGACGCATACAACAAAATACTTGCAGCTCATCGGCGTTCACCTTTGACATCAGCATCCTCAGTGGTCATGTTGGTGGCACCAGACGTCGACGCTCTTTGCGCGTCTAAAATGCTTTCACGTTTATTCAAACAAGATGATGTGATATACACGATCATACCTGTAGCTGGAGTCGAAGATTTCACCAGGATACGGGACGAGCTCATGGAAAACAACGAAGTGGGTGGCCCGCCGCATTCCTGGAATGAAGTCAGCTGCTGACCTGAACGTGTTTCAGCTCCACACTTTGGTTTTGCTGAATGTAGGCGGCTACGTTGATCTACCATCTTCTAACTGGTTTGGTGAATTCCGAGTGAATGTCACCATCCATGTCATTGATTCAATCCGACCCCGCAACTTGTCCAGTCTGTTTGGAATTGGAGAGAACGGAGATCGAATTATTGTCTGGGACGATGGAGAAGCAGATAAACTTGTAGATGAGAAGAGGTCATGGGAAGCTTTGGAGGTATGGTGGTTTTAGGCTGGATGGAGCTCCTGTTGATTCATCGAAAGTATGAACCTCTCCCTGACTCCGATGACGAATATTCAGACGAGTCTGAAGAGGAGGAGTCCGATGGACTCGAGTACGAAGGTGACTCTGACTTGGAGGGCTCACGAAAGCGAAGGCTATCCAGGGAGCCTCGAAGAGGTAAACGACGGCGACTTGACGAGGGTGGTGACAATGTATGTGTCATTCCTATCCGATAAGGCTGCCAGTTTAATGATTTCATAGCCTCCACAGCGAATGACACGAGAAGAGCATGACGAGCATGTTGCACGACTGAATAAGTATTACCTCGGCGGTACTTCGTATGGCCAGAGTGTATCAAGCACGATATATACCTTGGCCACAATACTGGAAAGGGTTGATAATGATTTTCTCTGGTGGGTCAACACGAGGCATAGTTGTCGGGCTATTGAAAACCTGTCTGTCGTCTAGGCTGGCTATTCTCGGCCTCACGTATCAATACCTGACGTCTCGGATAACGCGGGAGCATTATGAATCATTCCATAGTCTTTACTACGATGAAGTTTCTCGCCTAAATCCACTTCCCCCTGGTACTGGAAGTGGATCTGCGTTTCTGTTGTCGCTCAACCCAGACGACGTGAGCGTTCGCACAACAGATGAACTTCGGTTCATGTTTTTCCGCCATTGGACCTTATACGATGCCATGTATCATTCAAGCTATGTCGCGAGCAAACTTGGCATCTGGAAGGAGCGCGGCCGCAAACGATTAACGGGACTTCTTGCGAAAATGGGGTGCGTTTGAATGCGCATATATTGCCACAACTGACATGGTTGGTCCAGATTCTCCCTCCTGCAGACTCAACAATCGTATACTCATATGGACATGGATCTTAAACGAATTCTTCTCGATCGATTCAACGAAACTGCGCCAGAGTATGGCTTAGTGGAACTGACGTACCCTTCATTCATCCGCTGTTACGGCTATCGATCCCAACCATTCTCGGCAGCGGATGCAGTAGAAGGCCTCAATGCCCTCATAGATGTTGCTGGAGGTTTGCCCTTGGAGATTGAGGTTGAGGGTGCTCGTAATGGAGGGGAGTGGTTCGGAGGTGGCCGAGCCTGGGAGATGCCAGGAACCGAGGGCAAGAAAGATAAAGACGAGACTCGGCTGGGATCAAGCGCTCAGAATAATTCGATAACAGGCACACAGGACGGACCGGACGATCATCTAGAAGTTCCTTGGTGGATTAGGAACTTCTGGACAGCATACGATGCTCTATCTGAGTAAGCTCACCCTCCACCCTGCCTTCTTTCATCTCACAGTTCCACAGCTTCGAAGCACTACGGCAGTCTATCCGGCTTTCGATGTCCCTCCATCGTGCAATAATAGAACAAGGCACCTCTATAATTGACAAGCAGGACATACGGACAACAAGAAATCATAGAGTTGTAGTCATGACCCAAGGTCCCAAGCTAGAACTGTTCTCTCATCCCGGTGTTTTGATGCGCTTAGCTTCGTGGCTCGTCGATGCCCTCAGGGATCGTGTCCCAGCAAATCATCTTACGGCACAAAATAAGCGTAAAGGGTTACCATTCGTTGTTGCATGTTTGGATGAACGCAAAGACGTCTATATTGTTGTCGGTATCACGGCCGCCATGGAGTTTGGCGATGTCAAGAAAAAGTGAGTCTAAAATCTGACGAATAGCTACGAAATGACTGATTGCATCTGCTAAGCCAATTTGCGATGGCTTTTGTCGAAGCACGGGACAGGTGCAATGCATCAACTCGCCACACATCTTTCAATACCAATATCATTGAAGTACGGAAGGAACACATCAAGGCTTTCCTCGCCGCTCTTTGCGAAGGTCCGGAATGATGATGGTTGTATCTACTACTACTATATTTACTCTGATGATGCTCTGGACTATTGCTCCCCCCGTTTTGTATTTTAGATTTGTATTTACGGAGGTTCGTTGGAATACCCAGACCGTGATTTAGGAAGTTTGAAATTTCACATCTATTCACCAACACTACTTGCTTGAGAAGGGTAGTCACTACATAGAGGGGCGCAGTATGAGTAGAAATACAGGTGAATATGCGTGTAGGTAATAGCAGTCTCTTTGTGCGATATAAGAATATGTTGCGTGAGTGGTTGTCGAGACACATAAAACCCAAAAAGTTCAACCAGAAAACGTCCAGGAGAAAAGAAGAGATAGAGAGTGTGTATGGATAGCCGAGAAAGAAAATTGGTAAGGAACGAGTGCTTCTGTAAATCCAAAAATCCCATTTGAGAAACAAAACCAGAAAGAGTGAGAGGAGTTTGTCTTGTGTAATATTAATAGCATCGAAGACTTGAAACAATTCAACGACCAGCACCAACAATCTTCAGCCATCGGCGCAGCACCAGCTGGAAAACAAAATCCGAGCTGAGCTCGAAAAAGAAGAGAGAATGAAATCAAAGGTCACAGGCAGACTTTTAAGCCTGACACTGCACCTCTACGACCCTCATATCGTTCATAACCCACTTGTCTGCGTCCACCACACTCATGCTCATACCCAACTCATCCACCTCGACGCAACCATCGACTTGTTCAACGTCGACGCGAACGCAATCAACACCGTCCAAATCGTCTTCTTCCTCCCAAAAACTCATCAACACTTTTCCACAAATAGCAGTCGCAGTTTTCTTGTCCGAATTAGACATTGTTTTCTTCGAGTCTTCCTTTGCGACTTCATTGATGACATCCACTGGAGCAGGCTTGCTATCGTTGTTGTCCCCTTCGGCTTCGCCACCAATGACGATTGTAGGACAACGACAGCCTGATTCGACTCCACATTCACAAGAGTCGGACGTCGGTGAAGATGAACCAGAGCTCGAATACTCTTCTTCCTCTTCCTCCTCCTCGTCGGAATCGTAATATTCCAGATCCTCATCGTCGAACCCTTCTAGATCATCGTCTTCCAAGTCAAAGTCGTCTATATCGCGGATGATAGGACTCGCCAACAACCGTTTCTCGAGCTCTGCACTCCACGTGGAGATGTCCTTAGGGTCTGGATTCCTCCTGTTACTCTTGCCGGGGGCTGGGCTTTGAGAGACACACGAGGTATGGGTGTGGAGGTGAGCGTGACTTGACGAGTCGAGGTCTTGATAGTTAATCCAGGGCTCAGTGGGTATACTCTGGATCTGATCTTGCTGATCGTGGGGAACTGAAGGGGTGCGATAAGGGAAGCTCAAGAGGACTGCATCGGAATCTATACAATCGTCCTCGAGGGCTTCGTCGGCGTTCATGAACAGGATAGACTGTTCTTGCTGTTCTTCTCTGCGCCGCATTTCTTGTTCGATTCTTTCGGCTTCGTACGAACGGAACATGAGAAAGCCTTTAAGAAGTTCGTCGGTTATGCAGTAGCGGCAATGCTTTGAAGGCGCGATCCAGGCGTGGATGCCCCAGCCGAGGAGATTTTGCTGGTCTCGGCGGATGCGGTCGCAAGAACTGAACCAAGTCAGGGACAGAAACTCGGAAGGAGAAGCTGAACGCACCTCCTACACCTTGTCAAAGGCAATTTTACCAAAGGTTTCTCATACACGCTGTCGCGACCCCTCCTTGCACTGAGCCTCTCATTCACGTCGCCACCACATGCCGGATCGCGCAAAAAGTTCCAGGAGCAGCCGGGTGCCTCTTGGCGAATGGGATTGAAAAAAGAAGGCATCGCAGGTGTGTGACGATTCCTCTGGCGGACGCAATTCCATCTGCTCATGAATGCCTGCTGTCTTTGTCGTTGGGCCATGAGTGGGTTGATGTGCGGCACAGGTAGGTAGCGAGGAGTCGGGCTAACGAGGGAGGATGAGGGCAAGGAAGGAGAGTGTAGGGCCGGGATGGGTGTCGTGTTCAGGGACGAATTTGTTTCGTTAGCGGAGGAGTCTTTGAGCCTGCTCCAGTGCGCTGGCGAAAGGGCTGGCGGAGTAGGCCGAGGAGTAACGCTGGTAGGAAGATGGTCGAAGTCCGATTCGGAAGCTTCCTCGCTGGGATTGTGAAAGGAGAGTGAAGGAGTCAGAGATCTGCTGGCGCTCGTGTGACAGTAATTCCCAAGAAATGACTCCATTCGAAAGGCGCTCCAGACAGATCCATCGGCCTCGGAAGTGGAAGGTGGCGAAGTGGTAGGAGGCGCGAGAAGAGAGTCGGATTTGAGCTCGAGTTCGCGTGGGGTGCAGGACGAGGATTCGTGCTCGGGGAGGATCATGTCAGGAGGGGGGGAAGAAGGTTTGGACAGCCCGGGAGGAGGAAACGGATAAGGGGACTGCGGAGGAGTGGAGTCGTCAGTGGCGGTGGCAGCAGGGGCAAAAAGAGAGGGATTCAAGTCGGTGGCTGATTCAGCGTCGGCTAGGGC
>JANIEX010000677.1:0-22284 GCA_027627405.1 Leucocoprinus birnbaumii
ACGTCGGTCCCGGCCCCGGTGGTCGTCCACAACGACCTGGCCGTCATCCCAGTGAGAATATCGTGAACGGTCCCCCAGGAGGAGGTGCCGGTTTTGGACTCTCCGATGCTCCAGCTCCTAAACCACAAAAAACCGGGCCGGCGACATTCGCAGAGATGGGAATCCAAGGCGCGAAAGCTGAGAGCGATAATTGTATTATCATGTAATTCTCCCCCCCCGCTCTCCCTTCTTCCTTGAGGGTCACATCCGAAGTGACACTCGCTTGCTCGTGTGCCTTGGAGCTTTGTATTGTTTTCGACGTCGGATAGGTGTACGGATGGATAGACTGACAGATGGTCGTTGCAGAGTTCCGTTGACGATCTTTTTTTTCGTTTGATGATTGGGTACAGTATGCTTCGTACATGTATGCTCCGTTTTGATAAACATAGATACCCGACAACAGGACAATCTTCTTCTTTTTGTATATTGTAGTAGAAACGACTTCTTGATTAATTTCTTCCTTGTTTTTGATTGATTGACGCGCGGCTATTAGGGGCCCGTACCTCGAAGAATCACCGAGAGAATTAACGAAGAAGAATGTGTTGCGTGTGGCGCATACGCTTCTCTGATTGCTTGCTCGAAGATGCGAAGGCAATAGCCCTACCCTAGGTTTTCCATAACACATACCTGGGTATCAACATAGTGCTGAATCATGCCCGAATGATTGGATTCAATTGAAATTTACGGAAATATTTCGAGAATATTTCAGAGTACACGAACGTATGCTACATTGCTTACAGGTCCCAATTGTCTGGAAGATCCGAAGGCAATATGACGGACATTTCCCAGTCATTGGAGCTTTTGTGAAGACGACGTCGATTGGGCGTTGATAAAACCACCCGACAGTCGCGAAGTCGCGAAGGACATTGGCTATTAACGAACAGCAAAACCATCATTCCAAAACAACGGGCCCATGACAAGTCCGAACAGAACGACGTCGCAACCAGATGGTTCAAAAAAGCAGCGCACTTTTCTCAGCACCTCTATTTTTCTGGTGTTTCCCATCCGCTCTCAAAGCTCACAACACGAGGTTATCGGACTCAAAGCGCTCAGAGAATGAACCCCACAACAACTTCCCGCTCATAACGGCGATTGGAATGTAAATACCTTGTCTATGTGAATATCTTTGAACAGCTTTGAAGGGATATATGATTTGGAGTATGTCGGCCCATTGGGCTCAGAAAGTACGGCATCTATCTCAGGACACGAGGTTATCGGGTTTCAAGCACTGAAGGGACAGGACCCATAAGAGCCAACACCCAGCGGCGATCAGAGTCCAAAATGCAAAAATGGCTCACATGTGCGAATGAGTAAGATCTTTGTTAAGCTTGGCCGCCCAATCAGTAAAGGCGACATAGAAACGTGACCGAGATCGACTTATTGGCATCACGGGGTGAAATGTCGAATGGAGATTGACGTCGGAAGACTCGCTTATTTCGACTACAACTCTGTCTCCTAACTTCCACCATCCGTTGAATGGCGCCAAATCGCTGGACGCTGGGGTTCTTTGCTGATCCGATTAGCTGGGCGTTCTATCCAATTGTCGTCTCACACCTACGGAAGATCTCTTCTCAACCTCCACATACATCATGATTCGGGCCTTGGAAGGATGAACAGAACACTCAAGCACCGACTGCGTGTAAATTCGTCGCACTTTCGAGCTCTCTCTCCTCGCGCTGCATACCACCTCAGCTCCAACGAGGCTGTGAAATGAAATCATGATACCGATCATCCCCCATTTTTCTCGTGCTAGTTGCCGTTTGGTCCTTTGGTTCTTGACTCCTCCATTCACAATAGCAAAGCTGTCCTTTTTCTGCACATCTGATTGAGTAGAACCTATTCACGGCCGATAGACGCGCCCAACTTGAAACAGATCCGCCTCTTCACCGATGATGCAACTTTCAAGTTTCTGATTGTTGGTCAAGGGCCACTGGGACGAGAGGAAAACATTAACGGTGTGTCCACCCCGCTATTAGCACNCATTGACACGCCAACTCATTTGTGCCTCATTTAACGTNATGTTCCATTCTAATTATGAGAATAGATGATACAAGCCNTCGTCTCCANGCGGTCGNCAGATTAAATGAATGGTAATTCGGCTGCCGTAATGCGGCCAGTGATTTTGACTGNCGAANACANTCATNGAGTNGGGGAANGATGAGAAGTTTCAAATTCTCCTTGAAATTCGGGCACCAACGGAGTTAACCAACTGACTTTTTCTGGCGGAAANTAGGCGCCAAAGATGGGACTGACATCTGTGGCTGAGGTATTAAAAGGGCGTTGAGTACNTTGATCAATGCAACAGCCTTCNCCTGTTCTCTCGTCCTTCTTCTTGCTTCCCCTGCAGCCNTTCTAATGGCTCATCAGTTAATTGCTCCCCTCGGGGGCGGGGTNCAGCCTCGTCTCGAAATCAACAACTTCGTTCAGAATGATANGATGTTCTCACTCTACGTTCAGGCTCTGAGTATGTCTCTCCCCTTCGCGCGCCCGTTTGTANNTCTAAATNAANTNCGACCTTTAGACCAGATGGAACAGACTAGCCAGAACCAGATCCCGTCGTGGTATGAAGTAGCCGGCATTCACGGATTGCCCTTCACCGCGTACGATGGTGCCGTCGGAGCTAATGGCTTCGTCGCGGACCCCAACAATCAATGGGCGGGATANTGCACGCACGGTTCCGCATTGTTCCCCACGTGGCATAGGCCATACGTTATGCTCGTCGAGGTGAGTAACNTAGCTCCCCNTAANTGCCCTCGTGTTCCTNTTTTGTAATTAATGANCGTGCANGGCTGACCATTTGATCTACTATTCATAGCAAATCATCAATCAACACGCCCAACANATCGCTGGNACTTACACTACTTCGGACAAGAGTCAATGGGTNGCTGCTGCCACAGACCTAAGGCAACCTTACTGGGATTGGGCTGAGAACATGGTTCCTCCGCCTCAGGTCATCAGCATGGACACAGTCCAGATCACAGGTCCCAACGGGAAGAAGCAAAACGTCACGAACCCTTTGAGGAGGTACACTTTCCATCCAATTCCATCAGACTTCCCGCTGCCGTACAGNCGATGGCCTACGACTTTGAGGCANCCCAATGGTACAGGCAGGAANGCCAAAGATAACGTTACGCTCTTGGTTAAGTGNGTTGTCNTGCTTGNTAGTCCAGTAGAAGCATTCTCACTCTTCGAACAGTACTTTGTCCAGCTCTCAACAGTCCACGACGTCAGACACNTTCCAGATGCTTACCCGAATCCACGACTGGGCGGAATTCAGTAACCACGATCCNACCTTCGGCTCAGCGAACAGTCTCGAATCANTTCANGATAACATTCACGTCTTGGTTGGCGGAAATGGCGATATGTCGGATCCTACCGTTGCTGGTGAGCGCCACATCAGANTTCGANAACATTTGTTCTGACGTTCTCAANCGTGATTTTCAGCATTTGATCCTATTTTCTTCTTGCACCATGCAAATGTGGATAGACTGCTCTCNCTTTGGTCTGCAATCAATCCTGGCGTATGGATAACCTCCGGTAATGCTGGAGCCGGGACCTACACACTGCCATTCGATGCAAACGTTGATGCTACNACACGTAAGTCAAAGGCCCTTCATTTTGGACGCGCAGAACCTGATGAGTGCTTTTATTGAATAGCTTTGACACCGTTCTGGAAAACTCAGTCTACATTCTGGCTGTCGAACCAGATGACTACCACGAACACACTTGGATACACGTATCCCGAATTCCAGGGAATAGATACCAGCAGCCCAAGCACCGTGCAAGCAGCGATNGCCCAGAAGGTTGCAGCGCTGTATGGTCCAGGAAGCTCGGCACTCTCTAGGAGATTTGGAAAACGTGCAAATCCCCTCGCCAAATTGCTTGACGGCAGCACGTACTCAGACTGGTCGGCTCAGGTTGTCGTTGACCGCTCAGAGGTTGGACACAGTTTCTCGGTTATCTTCTTCCTTGGTCAGGTNCCCGACGACTCNACCCANTGGTTGACATGNGAGCAGTTTGTCGGAGCNCATCATGCNTTTGTGAGCGGAACTCCTTGTGCCGCGTGCACGAGTAGGCCGTCCCTGGAAGAAGGTTTCGTTTCCATGAATCCCTACCTGGCAAACAAATCAGGCGTGTCAAGCTTTTCGTCTGACGTAGTTGCACCGCTGTTGAAGCAGCAATTGCAGTGGCGTGTGTTAAGAGTACGTGAATCCCAATGATATCAATAGTTCACTAGCCTGACTAAGACGACACGAATTAGACTGACGGACAGGTGGTAAACCTCAAATCCTTGAATGTGACCATCGTAGAGGTGCCGCTTCAGCTCTTGCCAGGAGCACATTTGCCGACGGCCGGAAAGGCTGTCCCCTGGAGTAACGTAACCCAAGGACATACTTAAAGTTCCCTAAATACATCCACCGGGAAAGACATCCAATTGGGAACCTATAGTAATAGTGTATAGTGATTCAGAGTACTTTTTATGAGTTCTTCTTGACATCGGACATCGTGTAAAGTGATAGCCCTTTTAGCCTTTTAGAGCTTCCCTCGACGTAAACCTTTATTATTGTGTTAAATATATTTTTTTGATCCGTCAGCTANTAAAAGTGTNCCTAGAACGTCTCGCGGTGTCTCGATACAATCGGACCACATCTGTTACCTGTGTACCTGCTCTTGAATGTATTCTGAATAGACATCAGACCAGATACTGATTTGAGCGTGAATCTCACTCCTCCNGCCNAANTTTCATACTCCCTTCATCTNTTTTCAGCGACTACTAACNACGACGCGCTGGTCTCGCTGTTTCAATACATAGTAAAGGTCAGTTCGTATCAATCAGTATTTGAGTATTTCCTTTTGTTACCAAGCTGGATCAATGGAAGGTTGACTCNACTGCTCAAGGAGGACTTATTCCAGTATTTNAATNGNATGATGGAAAATCGAGTACAATAAACCTGCGTATCANGATTCATCATCATGTACACTTCNNNAGAAGAAATACTGTCAAATTNAGACCGTTNGGAGAGCTGGCTTAGANGTAGAGAGGTCATCCCAGATCTCAGANNNTGTCGAGATCTTCTNTTTTCTTGAATTTCCATGTACTCAGTTTGTCGTTGTTTTATCAAACTTNCTGCAAGCCGATCTTAATTCGAATGCAATGANCTTCACTCAAGCTCGTGCGACACATGCCAGTNCATGANTGTTCATCGGTGCCTGTCTAANATCTGGCTTTTGTCGGTCCTTGGCGTCCAACTGTAGTCAGGGGCTCTCAAGGGTATTGCACGGTTTTGAGGAATCTCAAGATTTACTCATGGATTTCTATCTCCGCAACNGGATTTCCCTCGACTCGGATATCAGAAGCAACGTAATGGTCAAGATCCACAAATGAGTGATCAGNAAGAGNCCTATAGGCNACTCATTCCTATGAGCGTTCAATTAATTCAGCATTCCTGCCTGTCGATGTCCCAAGANACCAAAACAGACCTAGACCTGAAANGAGGGGCCCCACAAGCAACAGCACCAGCTTTGGCAAACAACTGCAAAGTTTGTCATTCGAATCCATCAATCCATCGTGGAGATTTCCGGAAGTGGACAAACCCGTGTACGGCTTAAGTGCGAGTCGTGCAACAAACCCATAGTGGCGTTCTATGAGAACCTCACAATTTCACCCANGACCNACAAGTTGGAGCAAATACGACAGGATCAAGGCCGTTCTGTCTAGTAGGGCGCCGAGGCTATTTGGACTAATCCCCTTCTTCACCGACGCCAGTGATTCATGAACGGTTTCTGATTTCAAGCCGAAGTCNAGGCAGGAGTCGGAAAGGCTGATGCAGAACGGCTACGGTGAATACNTCCCCGCCGTTGTCACCGTAACNGTACCTCATTGGTGCCTGTCATTGAAATAACGTCCTATTCCGAGGAAANATGANACCAGCCTTTTCTCGATATGTATTCATCTCTCGCCGCTGTGGCGCCGCCAAATCTAGCAGGCAATGAATGATGGACGGGTGGAGGTCGGTTNCAAACTTCGACATCTGTACAGTAAACCAACAACAAGGTTAGCTTTCCAAAATCAATTCGCGCGTTTGAGGCGAAAGGGCGGAAGCAGATGGTTTTCCAAACCTTGGCCGAGTATTAAAGGCTTCNGGGTGCGCAGGCGAGGCNTATACAGCTTCATCCTCATCTCCTTCCTCTACTTNCACAGTCGCTCTTTCTCAATGGCACACCAGCTAATTGCTCCCCTCGGCGGCGGTATTCANCCGCGTCTAGAAATCAACACGTTTGTCAAGAATGAAATGATGTTTTCACTCTATGTTCAGGCTCTGAGTATGTTCTAGTCTTCTNTGNTGTGGTNTTGGCGACGATGCTCAGCTATCTTTTACTNCTTCCTCAGACCAGATGGAACANACCAATCAGAATCAGATCCCGTCGTGGTATGAGGTGGCTGGTATTCACGGATTNCCATTTAACGCGTACGATGGTGCCGTTGGTACCAATGGCTTCGTGGCNAATCCCAATAATCAATGGGCGGGATATTGTACGCACGGCTCTGCNTTGTTTCCCACATGGCACAGGCCATACGTCATGCTCGTCGAAGTCAGTACNAGATCATCCCACTAACCGGAGCATGGCTTCTGTTCAGCACACCGTGATAAAACTGACNGCAATTTCGACAGCAAATCATCAACCATCATGCGCAACAAATTGCGGGCACGTACAAGTCGAACAAGCGGGCATGGGTTGANGCNGCTACAAAACTCAGGCAACCATACTGGGACTGGGCAGAGAACATCGTTCCGCCNCCCCAAGTAATTAGTCTCGACCAAGTCGAGATCACGGGGCCGAATGGAANAAGGCAAAAACGTAACAAATCCGCTGAGGAGATACAAGTTCCATCCAATTCCCTCGTCATTCCCNTTGCCCTACAGTCAATGGCAGACGACTTTGAGGCAACCAAGTGGTCAAGGCAGGAATGCTAAGGACAATGTGACTCTGTTGATCGAGTGAGATNCTCCCTTTCCCTTGTNCAGGCACTATCGTTGACTTCATTCATCAANAGTACCCTGTCAAGCTCCCAAAAGAGTACTACATCCGATACGTTCCAAATGTTGACCCGAATTCACGACTGGGCTGAGTTCAGCAACCATGACCCTACATTCGGTTCCGCGAACAGTCTNGAATCANTNCANGACAACATTCACGTTTTGGTTGGTGGCAATGGNGATATGTCGGATCCGACCGTGGCTGGTGAGTTGTTNGATCAAGTTTTGACGTGANGTCNACGTCTGTGGCTAAACTACTATGNTCCAAACTGTAGCGTTTGATCCTATCTTCTTCCTACACCATGCGAANGTGGATAGGCTACTCTCTTTTTGGTCNGCGATCAACCCTGGTGTNTGGATNACGTCTGGTAATGCCGGCGCCGGAACNTATACTTTACCATTTAACGCATCCGTCAATGGTCGAACACGTAAGTCTAAGCCCTAAACTGATTTAACNCACTCGATAACACTTTGGTAGCTTTGACGCCGTTCTGGAAAACTCAGAGGGCATTCTGGCTTTCATCNGAGATGACCAANATCAACACNCTGGGATACACTTATCCTGAATTCCAAGGACTGAACATCAACAACAAACAAANCTTGCAAANGGNTATCTCTCAGAAGNTTATTAATCTGTATGGTCCAGGAAGCTCNGCGATGTCTAGGAGGTCTACGGGCTCGCTCGCACAGCGTGACGAGTTGATCCNGCGNGCTAATCCTATGTCAAAAATGCTCAGCGGCGGTCAGTACTCCGACTGGTCTGCGCGTATTCTGGTCAATCGCGCCGAAGTTGGTCATAGCTTCTCGGTTNTACTGTTCCTTGGAGACGTTCCGGCCGACTCTAACCAGTGGTTGACTTGCGCGGAATTCGTGGGTGCTCATCACGGATTCGTGAGCAGCATGACATGTGCATCATGCGCCTCGATGATGGAAGAGGGATATGTTTCATTGAATCCGTATTTGGCGGATAGCTCGGGCTTGTCGAGCTTTGATCCAANTGTAGTCACACCTTTGTTGACGCANAAACTGCAATGGCGTGTTTTGAGGGTGAGTTGATTTCTCCTTCTCTCACACATTCTTTCTACGAAGACAGCAGCTAATGAATCACACACTCCTCATCAGACCGATGGACAGATTGTCAATCCTCAATCCCTTCAAGTGACTGTTTTGGAGGTACCCCTTCAGCTTTCGCCGGGAGCATTTTTGCCAAATGTTGGCAANGTAGTCACTTGGAAAAACGTCACTCAAGGGCGCACTGGCGGGCGTACTCACTAGACGNTATTCGTTNCGGCTCAGACCAGTAGTAGAANCAACTATTCATAGTACCATTGCACTGTGACAATNGTAGCTACTNGTTATCGGACTTCANGCCGCCACATCTAGACTTCTAAACGCTCTTTTGTAATTACATTCGTTATATGTNTGACGTCCGTTTATAAAAAGAAAGAAGATGGTGGCNCTGCTGGTGTTTTTTTTGACCCTTTTCTCAGNTCAGAANACTGGGACTTCTAATNCGTTGTCAAGATTAGCNAGGGGCCGTCGGCTTGAGTAAACAGGACTAAGCGGAAATTTTANAATCAGTGNTGCAACGTGTACCCATGCNGAAGTTGCGTAGTCCTAATTGCGCCTCGTTTCACCTAGTCTATAAAGGCTCAGTAGTTGAGCTCACACTTATTTATTCTAGATGAAGCACTCAAGGTACTGCCTTCTTAACTCCGAGGCCCACAACTGCTTATAGAATACCAAGCCNCCCAGNAGATCAAACCCGATGACAGCTAAATTCATCCCGGAACGACTCATCTCGAATTTTTATGATGTAACTCGCGGATCTCCTAAACAGGGCAGATGTNCTATCATGCGTGCCCGTCCGTTTGTGAAGTTCGAGCGTTTGATGNAGGNGTNAATCAACGAGAGTGATAGGCGCCGAAGTAGCCTTTGAAGTTTGTAGTACACGNGAGATTTCGNAGAGATCACAATGCCATTTTGTGCGCATCACCTGTTTTGCTGAAGAAATAGTCACGANNGAGGAGCTTCAGANCATCAAGCTCCAAGGAAAATGGCCATCGTGTATCATACTCATGCCGANGTCTACTTGGCAGATCGATGGTTACCACCACTCCGAATAAANAATCAGCATCACGGATTTAACGACGTCGCGNAAGTACCGCTGTTTCTCNTCACCTTCGACGCATCGTCTGATGATTGTTGCCTAAGTTGCAGATCGACCGAAATATTGTTCAGTCTGNGCTCGACTAGGTTACTAGCCNGTCCCCTCGAGGCGCTAGACGCTGCGTCGACAATTTNTNTATGCCTGGGTAGGCCAAANCTCAGTTNAAGCCAAAGGGACAAGNAATTCAACTGACGAACTTTCTCCTTTTACACTAANNCTCTTCGCGNTAAGCAGTGGTAAGTGATAATANATCNATCAAGATTGATATTCTTTTGCNCACTGTACTTCTTGACAAGCACNTCNTAACAANTTGAAGCACATCATACNAGTGAAGCTTCAATATTTCAATGGTTGAGCGACTGAGANGATTCTGCTTGCACCTTCTGAAGAGACCTGAGATATGTTTGCGTACTTAACCATCATCCNACGCATCTGGTCCAACTATGCAAGAGACTCGAGATTGTGGCGAATTTGAATTTGATTATTGACAGCTTCTTCCCAGAGCTGTTGAGTTNCTCAGGGTCACCATGGGAAAACCGGAACANGTTAAGTCTTGAAATGGTTAGCCTCCATCCACATCGGGNTTCGGCCTAGGACAACNACTGNCCCTTTTTCTTCGCGGCACAACACGGCCACTAAACGGNGCGTGTCGTACGGAGCTTCTGGTCCCCAAGCTGAACACCCTTGNGAAGATTTCTGATCTTAAGGCATGGTTTGGGCCAAAANGACACCTCATGGTGTGAGTTCACTGTTCGAATTTTGCTTCGTACCTGTACCTCAGTCTGACAGGAGCCTGTAATATTNCTCGAAGAAATCANNTGCGNAAACTTCTGGNCCGATTAGAGCCAAATTNGAGCTGGGTTCNTCTCTCAAAGCTCTCTCGTCCCCGTGGCGGCGCGACCTGACCGNAGAATGAATGATATATGATCTCAAAATTTCATTGCAGTTGGAAGGACTGTTGGACCATGGACACCATCATNCGGGTCAGCCTCTTTAGACTGTATAATTACATACATGAATCCCTGATGCCGGCAGTCCTTCTTCNTNTTAGNTTGGAGACTATATAAGCTCCTGGGCGCGTNAGAAGTGCCTCCCCATTGTTTGATTCTTCCCCTCCCCTCTCTGCGGCGGCGGTACCCCCTCNCCCCTTCCTTTCCGCTCGTTCCTCCCGCTGTTTCGAGATATAGAATATGCCGTCCGAGATAATTGCCGCCCTTGGAGGTGGCGTCCAGCCACGTTTGGAAATCAACACCTTCGTTCAGAATGACCGACAATTTTCGCTTTACGTTCAGGCTCTGAGTTCGTGTTNAGTTCGGTCTGCGTGGCTTTTACTGACTAGATGATAGCTCAGATGCAGCAGACTTCTCAAGACNATTTCTCCTCGTTCTTCCAAGTTGGCGGTATTCACGGCCTGCCTTTTACTGNATACGATGGATCCACCGGCCCGAATGGATTCACTGCGAGTCCGTNAAACCAATGGGCCGGATATTGCACACACGGATCTGCGCTGTTCCCAACGTGGCACCGGCCCTATGTCATGCTCATTGAAGTGAGTNGTAATACCCGTCNATTCAATTGTTATGTNGCTGACGACACCAACAGCAAATCATCTATCAACACGCCCAACAAATCGCCGGCACCTACACCACTTCTGACAGGCAAGACTGGATTGACGCTGCTNCGACCCTGAGNCAACCGTACTGGGATTGGGCAGAAAACATCGTTCCCCCGCAGCAGGTCATTAATATGACCGAGGTGACGATTACGATGCCGGATGGATCACAAAAGAGCGTCACGAACCCTCTGATGCAGTACACATTCCATCCCATTGACCGCTCTTTCCCGTCACCCTACAATCAGTGGAATACGACTTTGAGGCAACCCAGCGGTCAAGGCAGGAGCGCAAGGACTAATGTAGCTCAATTGGTGCAGTGAGTCTACGAGGTATATCTATAGTCAGCTACCGATTGACTTACGCATGATGCCAGTACTCTGCAGAGCTCNCAACNAGGCACCACNNAAAACACCTACTCTATGCTGACTCGCATTCACGACTGGACAAATTTCAGCAACCANGANNTCACCTATGGCTCTGCTAACAGCATCGAATCCATCCATGATAACATCCACGTTCTGGTNGGCGGCAATGGCGACATGTCTGACCCCTCTGTTGCTGGTGAGCTTTATCNGAACATATCAAATTTATGACTGGTCTGATCCTNGTAGCCTTCGATCCTATCTTCTTCTTACATCATGCCAATGTGGACAGGATGGTATCTCTCTGGTCCGCAGTCAANCCAGGTGTCTGGATCNAATCTGGCAATGCTGGCGGAGGAACATACACCATGACTAGCGGAGAGTCTGTGAGCGCTCAGACACGTAAGTGAAGTGGACCTCAGAGATGTCATATTCCCTGACCATTGGATAGCATTGACGCCGTTCTGGAAGAGCCAAACTGACTATTGGCTCTCAAGCGAGGTGATGGATACCACTTCACTGGGATACACCTATCCTGAGCTCTTAGGATCATTCTCGAGCACAGACGCGAAGAAAAAGGCTATCGTAGACAAGATCAATGAATTGTATGGCCCTGGAAGCACATCTCCGTCGAAAGGCAGTTCGAAATCTTCCCCCAGTAAACCCCCGCCATCCCACAATCCTACTACCAACAACAACCATAAATTCGGTGGGCTACCTCTGGGCGGTAAACATAGTCGCGGATTGCTTCGCGCACTCAAGGGCCGAGGGCTCGGCAGCCGACTCGGTCAATTGCTCGGCGGTATTGTCGGCGGTCGTGGAGGTTCCTACTCTGACTGGACTGTGCGCGTCCAAGTTGATCGTTCCGAGGTCGACCGCAGCTTCTCGGTTATCTTTTTCCTCGGCTCCGTCCCTGAAGATCCGTCAACCTGGTTGACGTGTGATCAATTCATCGGCGCTCACCATGCCTTCGTGAACAGCGTCAAGTGCACGGCGTGCGACAAGAATAGCATGATGGAGGAAGGATTCGTCTCGTTGAATGGACATATCGCCGACAACACCGACTTGTTGAGCTTCGCGTCTCACTTGGTTGCGCCGTTGTTGACCCAGAAGCTCCAGTGGCGTGCTCTTAGCGTAAGCTTGATTTTTTTGAGCATAGCGTTTGATGGCTAACTTTCTTTCGTTTAACTAGACCGATGGGACCGTCCTCAACCTCAGCTCACTCAACGTGACCGTCTTGGAAGTACCTCTCTCCCTTTCGCCTGGAGCCTACCTTCCCAACGTCGGCAATATTATCCAGTGGCACAATATCACTCAAGGTCGCACTGGTGGCGGCAACTACTAATGGTGCTCCGGTTTCGATTTGGGTTTAATAGATTGGACTCTTAATGGTATCACATTGTGATAATTTGTTGCTGCTTTTTGTTTCTTCGATCATTCATCCAAAACTTGGAATGGACGTACACGTTCTAGCGTTCCTTCTCTACTGTCGTTCATTAAACACTACAATCCTTATATGACGTTCATTTTGTCACAAACTCGAGTTGGCATGAATGTTAAGCTGACCGGCTGAACTGCTCTTGGATGGACCGGCCCTGGAGCTCTGGAGACCGAACTTTGGTCTCAGTTGACCAGCAGCAGTCTTCTATGTATCTGGACGTGAACGATGTATGAGCGTCGAAGCTTTCGGGATACTCAGTCCATTCATTTCTACAATCGAACCTCAGCTTTTCGAAGAGGTAGATCAGTGTTATAAATTCCTCGTGGCAACTTGGAGATAGTAATGTGTGGCTGGTAGGATAATGAGAGTTCGGTCCTTTCAAAACACGAACGCCCAGACTACGCAGGTCGGTCAATGGTTCTGAGTAGGTGAAAACGAACGGGAGACGCAGCCAGCATACAGCCTGTGTGTGCATCTACCAGAAACAGAGGATAAACGGACTATCTGCAGGTCCCTCGCAGCGATGTGGTCCCGGCAAACGCAGAATCCGAGGGTAGAAATATATTTCCCCAGTGTATATCTCTGTTAGTATATCGGTTAGTACACGCGCCTGTCATGGTGAACATCTTGGTCGCGCGAAAGCGGGGTTCGACTCCCCGACAGAGAGTCTGCTATTCTGATTTTTTTTCTTTCCTACTTGTGGATCCCGTCTACTGGCGTTTCTCCACAGCAGTTTCTTCGTAGCGAGGAGGCGTGTGAGTCTAAGAAATGCGGATGCCGACATTAAATCTACATAGTCTTTCCATCCATTCAAGTTCGTGCGTTCATACCTTCTACCGCCTCCCTCCTTATCCATAATGTCAATGCTTGGGTGTAAGCCTCACCGTACTCTACTTCCAGCTTCTTCAAATTCTGGCTGTAGACTACGCATAATGGTCAATGGTTTTGGGCGCGAGGAAGTAAAAGAAGATTCAATCATCATACAGGAGTGTATCTGCCAGAAGCAGAGACGCTTATTGATGATCTCAACTAGGTTAGCAACCAAGAATTGCTCGCCGAGCTGTTTCTTGGTTGGTAAGTTTCATTTTCGGGCACTAGTCAAATTATTCGAGCGGCGATGTCGTCTCGTATGGACCGAGCGCACTAGTATACATTCAACAAACAGCGTGTATAAGGAAGAGCTCTAATGTCATGGAGTAAATGTCCGTCTCATTGACGCCACAATTAAATGATAATTAAATTAGAAAAGATCATACCAAATGGAGTTCGATATATCTAGCGGGAGTCCTCCACAGCAATCGTCTTGACCTCAAAAGTGCCGTGCAACGACGGCACAAGTCCAACAAACACAGTCTTACCCAACAAATAATCAATTCTGCAAATCGCCTGATCGGTCCTAAACCCCATTCCCCTCGCTCTCATCCTCGAAGCCTCATCCACAGCCAGCCTCATCTCATCGCTCATCGCCTTGTTCCAATAATCATACAACGTAATCGGCTTCATCAGCTCTTTATACAACTGCTCCAACACATCACCGACTGTGATGCCCTGTCCTGAGAGTCGCGGTGTGATGGTTATGTACCACGGAAGTAGTCGATGCCATAGACGCAGTTCGTGTCGAGATTCAGCGTGTGTCGTGGCTAGTGGACGGATGTCGAATATAGTGGGGTGGCGATGGAACACGGGAAGGAAGATTTGGTCTAGGTTTGGGGAGAAGCGGAGATCGTATCGGATGGGATGTGCGGTCTTCTTGTATCTCAGCAGCGGGTCTATATGGACTAAATTTCAAAGTTAGAAGAGTCGTAAGTGGATTGTAGGGACTTAAACGCACTGGGGGTGGAGAAGAGGTGCTTGAGTGGACAGGGCCTAAGCTTGTCTGGGTATGCAGGACGCCAGTAATCTGGTCTAGGATGGATATTGTTCGGACCTGGAGGTCCGCGGGTATACCGAGCACGCGGATCGTTCTCAACCTTATCATCGTCATCATCATCATCGTAATCGTATTCCTCAGGGGGTATAACCGGAGACCCGCTTCTCCAAGGTGAGTAATGCTGCCCAGGAAGCCGTCGAGGAGGCGCAAAGCGTGGCGTGTGTCCTGGTGGCGCTGTATATGGCGTCGCTGGCCTATATCCAAGGCCCTCGCGAGCCGGAGGACCCTGCGGGGTATATCTAGCAGGTGCAGGCGTCAGTTGGGCTCGCAGCAGAGGATCAGGAAGACGGACAAATATGGGGCAGACATGGAAGAGGATAAGATACAGCAGTGGTCTATTTATAGAATGCGATGAATGTCTTTCCGGAACTCTTTGATGACCAGCGCACTCATCCTCCCTCGGGCCCCATCCGCTCATTTCGGCTCCCCAAGGTCACTCTGCCAGGCGGTGGATTCATCTCCAAGGGCGAGGATGGCCGTGTAGCAGTCGCTGGTCGAGAATGTGCGTCGTGAAATGTGCGATAAACGCCAGTACTGACGATTGTCCAGCGCTCAGGATTCTGCGCGTTTCTGACCCGCATGCACCCTCCAAGCTGACGAGAAATCTGTGGGACGGAAGTGGCATGAAGATAGACTCTGCGAGCACAGACGTCGCCTGGGCGTACGGAGGTCAGTTGTTCTCTGAGATTGCTATCACTGCTCATCGGTCGCAGTGTTCAACAACAAGATTCTGACCAGCGCACGCAATGGCGAACTCATCATGTGGGACACGGCCAAGAACAAGTTCGGTCAGTCCGAGCCCAGTGGGCCAGATCCGAGCTGACTTGTGTTCAGAGAGACGGACGAAGGAACATCTGCGGTCGATCCACACGATGAGCGTGTCGCGTGTCGTCCACCACTACTGCATGACTGGCTCTGCCGACGGCGACTTTCGTGTCTGGGTACGTCCCTTTATTCTCCAAGTTTCCTCCGCTCATCCTCCTGCAGGACCTGCGCGACATCCACTCGTCCGTCATGCGAGTGCACAATCCTTGTGCCGTCAGGCGTGTCATTTTTTCGCCGTGTCTCTGGAACCCTCTCTTTGTCCTCGTCGGAATGGACAATGGTACCCTGCACAGGCTCGTATCTCCGCCTTCCGTTCTGTCTTTCCTTCTCATGTCGTGCTCAGGTGGGATCTCAAGATGGGCCAGCGCGGCCTCTTAGACCGTCTACCAGTCGCCCATACCGCGCCTATTACCACCATCGACTGGTACAGCGGCGGATCAGACGAGCCTTCCACCCACGCAATCCCTTTTCTCCGGCTCACAAGGCCCTGACGATCTCACCGGGAACACGCTCGGATGGGTGGCAAGTGCTGGTTTAGATCGGTGTGTCAAGGTAATCTCATTCTATCTCATTCAATCCGTTTCTCATTGTCGTTCAGATCTGGGACCTCACGGGCCCTGAAGCAGCCGCACACATGCCCAATAAGCCGACTTACGCTCTACACCCTTCATACCCCCATCCGTCGCGTCCTGTGGCGCCCNGGCTACGAGTGTGAACTCGCCGTCGTCTCCCATGCCGATTTCACCGTGTCTTCCCAAGTCGACCATCTTCATCCAGGGTCGCCCAGCGGTTTATCCAGCGGCTTGACAAGCCGGGCTGGGAGCGGTTTGGGCCTCGATACGGTGTTCAAGAGTTTTAGCGACTTGAAGTTTACACCGAAGGATCCGGTACCAAAGGCACTGTCTTCCACGGCCTCCTTGTCGGAACAGCAACAGACAAGCTCGGCGAATTCTGTGTTGACGGATGCNGTGGAGATCTGGGACGTGAGACGGAGTTGGTTGCCCAAGTGGTCTGTTTCCGGTACTTCTGTCGAAGGNGGCGTTACAGGTGANCCACCTCGCCTCNTNATNATTNNNTATACTAATNANCGTNTNNAGATATCGANTTTGCCGATCCGTACACTCTCCTGGCNCAAAANACCAATGGAACATTCACTCAACTCGACATGCGGGACACTTCGAAACCTCTCGATGCCGTTTCCAGAACAGCGACGACCTGGACGCCCCATGGCGCTCTCACATTCGTCACCGACAANGCTCCNAAGTGGGAGATCCCCTACGACGACATGTNTGTTTCTGCCTCACTNCGAGCTCAACTNTNCTTATCAGNTTCACTCTAGTCACCCCNCAAAACTTCAAAACCAAGAGTNCATGACTCTCCTGAAGAATCCACCNCCAGTCAAACATATAGGCGATCGCGCCTTCAGCCCCAAAACACAAAAGCTNGGATCATTCAATTCNCCTCAATATCAACTGGACGCGGATACATTTATCAAGCTGGCCNNGGAGTACACAATCGAGGGAGACGATGCCGCAACTTNATGTTTGAANAACATGCAGGTTCGTATNATCGCCCCCAAGACTTTCCTANTCTGACGAATGTGTAGGCCGCTATGGAAGTTGGGAGACCACATCTAGCGCAATTATGGATGNTGATGTCAACGTCTCTNACGAAGAACGANCCAACTCCATTACCAACTCCACCTCAATCNCCCGCNACNCGTATGGCACGNGTTGCTTCACTAGGCAACATCGCTGCCGCTGCTGCNAGACAACAAACCCACCTTCACACTCATATNTCTCTCCCTCACNCTCATCCTCATCNACCACANCACGCAGCGTCTCATCAAGCCCACCACATCCACCACACCATATCCACTCCCGCGCTAAATCTATCCTCGTACACTTTCCCATCTTCAGCGACTCCCACAAGCGCTATCACTCCCGCTCTACATAGCGTAGGCGGAAGCGCAAGTCACAGTCGTTCTCCCGAGATATCCCGTCCTCCGCCGTCCTCAGCAGGAATCTCACCGCAAGTCCCGCCTTCCGCTANTACTACCTCCTCGATCCATCTACATCCCAGACCAAGCCCTTCGTACCATTTCCCTCCTACNCCNCANTCCGCCTCTTCCGCTGCNAAATANCGTAGCCCNTCAACGTCTAAACGTCCCACCCCAGCATCTTCCAATTCTTCTTCGCCACTNCATCTNAGCACGGCTTTACCTCCNATCGTNGGGAGNGTNAGNAATNTNAATGTCAGTGCTACGCTNAGCACCCCCACNTCNGGGACGAGGCGNACGAGTTTTCTGGGGAGGAGAGAGAGCATCGATAGCGGGATTTCTCAGTCTCAGTCACATAGGAGACCTGGCACAGGAAGTTTNTTGCGGAAACCGTCTGTGTCTGTNGCGTCTCTTACACGTCANCAACAGCAGCACAGTGCGAGTCCCNTTGACCGAGAGAAGAGTATGATTGGGGTTAAACAGTGCTGGTGAGGGNGTGTTGAGNGATAGTGATTCTTCTGAGGAGGTTAAGCAAGGTGGAGAGGAGGATGATTGTGAGTCGGATGATGGGTACGATGAGGATCAAGAACTCGTTGGTGATCATGATGCAGGTGGTGCTGGCGGAGGAGGGGGGTTATTCTCCGATGGGGAGGATGNAGCGGAGTTTGGTGGAGGGAGGATTAACTTTAAATCCCTCAGTCCACTCACTCGTTTCAAAGAACGCGAACGTGAAAAAACGACAACAACAATGGATGTCAGCTACACCTACACAACAGCCTTCCACCATTGAACCCATCGCACNCGATTACGAGTACGATTCCTCCAGNTCCCCGTCTCCTGGGTCGACNGATACAGAAGACGAAGATACGTCTTCTCTACTTNGTCGACCTTCTAAAACGAAGCCTNGACCGACGACTGCGAAGCAGCGAAGTCGAAGTTCGACTTTAGCTTCNTTACCTGCTGGNCCTGCTACNNACGCGAGGGTGCAAACGAAAATACAAGCNCCTGCGTTGAGAAGTCAAAGNAGCACACGGACTATCACCGCTGTTGAGACGACNGAACCTCTCACNTTCGCTATCGACGAAGACGCGCATTCTCANCANCANCANCANCAACCNCCTACNGCGAGTACGAGTCGACANCGTTCNATTGCACGATCTCAGCAGCAGCAACATGCGAAAGATAANGAGAAACAGAATTATGAGCATGAACGTCATTTGTANGANGTTAAGAGGGCNGAGAAGGCNAAGAAGGTTACGAAGAGNAGAGANGAGATTGTTAATTCTCAGGAGGAGANGATGNNANGTTATATTTGGGANGTTGTGAGAGAGGNATTTGAAGAGTTNTTGATNCTTGTNAGTCGCATGCCTTCCNCTTCTCTTTGATGGCAGGGGANCTGACNTTGTGTGNTAGGGNGATATACAGACNGCTGCTACNATGGCTGTTATTGCTCCGCAAGAGTTGAAGNTGTCTNTAAGGAGGAGAGTACANATTTTCGATGCCTATATCGGNAAGTTGCGCNCTGCTTTGTTCCGTGATTTGCTTGGCTGACTNGGCCCCATAGATCAACTGTTCAAGTGTCAGCTGTACACTACCGCAGCGTATTTCCGAAAACATTCGCAGGTGCAGCAAATCGAGAAGATGACTCTCGTGAGTNGCTCCAAACACTTTTTCAGTNACGACAGCTCTGACGTGCNCTCNTACAGCTCGAAACGACCATACACACGATCTGTGGAAAGTGTAAGAAGCCGTTGATCAAACCTACAGGGCATTCCCTGGACAATCCAANGAAACGACCAACATTTAGCTATTGCATCGGGTGTAAAGCTCCGACCGTCAGGTGTNCAATTTGGTGAGTAGTCNAAAANTTTTACACTCTGATCGGTGTTTTGANAAGTCAANCCCCGCAACACAGTCGACTACCAGTTCGGAACATGCTCTTCCAATGCTCAATATGCCATCACGGNGGACATCAATCATGTTATCGACNATTCTACCTCAATCAGTCTATGTTGGATATNCCANCNGTGTCATTGGACCAACNACGCGGGCGTTCGGCTACGAGGACGCCTGAGGCTCCGACTAGTGATTCTCCGGCGAGGACTGCGGTTCAGTCGCAGCTTGTTGAGGGAGCTGAGCTTGCGGGACATCCGTGTGCTGCTGGGTGTGGTCATTATTGTTGGGCGACGTTGAAGAGAGAGTAGCATTGGCATTGCATATGTATGATGAGGTCATTAGTGTACATGGGAATCATAATTTGAGGGGTATCCAATCGTGTAGCGTACNATTACTCTGCANATCACATACCTATTCACGGAGTCANCANCCTCAAAGAAAAGCTGAANGGGGCAGACGACGTACGGTATAGGCGCATGCGNTAGCGGCAAACTTCCCAGAGTTGCTCACACCCAAAGTGATCATCGTCGGGGAGTTTTTCTCCTGGTCGAAATTCTGAGTGACATTGGCAGTCATGCTGAATGGTCTGGTCAAAATCAATAATGCGAATGTCGCCNTTTCGTTCGAGGACATTTCGTTCCGCAAAATCCCCGTGAACGAGGCCTTGCTTATGAATTTCTCCCAGNTTNTGGAGAATGCGGAGCCTGCGAAGNAAACATTAGCTGATGGAAGATATTATAAGACTCCCCACAGACCGAAGTTCGACAGGTAGACGATCAAATGGACGTCGCAGGCACTCTCCCCAATACTCCAAGACAAGGCACGCGACAGTTTGACCNTCATTCATGGTCCCAGCGTATAAACCATAGAAGTACGGTATCACCGCGCCCTGGAGGGGACCCAACACACCGGCGTAGATGCTAGCTTCCTCTACGAGGTTGTCAATAAGGTCNTCTCGCATGGCAAACTTGAGAGCGACCGCTGCTGTTGGGGACCCACTTGGCCGGAGAAAGTGTGCGCGGAATACCGGAGAGTCGGANTAATAGTCAGCATTCGTCTTCGGGTCCACACTCACAGNCAGGGGTTTGTCGGGGAGGGTTTTGGAGTCATCGGCGTGNGTGNGGACAGGCTTTAGCGTGCACTCTGGAGTTGTCCAGCCAGGCCAGGACGAAGGAAAGTGGACGCGGAGGAAAGCCATTTCGCCAATAGCGACGTCAGTGGATCAACCCATTTATAAACNACAACTGGCTAAAAGNGGGGTNGGGCCAACGTTATTTATGTTCTGTTGATTTTTCCATGCGCACGTGGTAGATATCCTTTTCAGGACCGATCGCTGGATTTTTCAACTTCGGCATCGCTTATGGCAGTTTCCGTCATNGATTATCGAGCGATTTATATCCCNAATTACTTCATTTTACCGTCCATCAGCTCGGCGACTCCATTCCNGTCCTATACTCGACTNCCTTTNATTCTATACTTCGATGCGTGTTTTCTCAGCTGGAGCTGCCACCCGACATNCTATCCTTAATCTGCGAGNTTAAATGGCCTTTCAGCTACAANTGCGTGGCTCGTCGTTTTTGGGGTGGTGATTGCGTAGTGNGGACTCCCGAGATAAACACCAGCGGCTGNCTGCAGTCCCCGGCTGGGCCTTCTCTTCTTCTTCAAATCCCCACACGACTCGCGCTCCATACGACTTTCCAANCTATTGGGGCCATCNTACCGGCTCCTGTGGACGCTCCTGAGCGTCCCTCCGCCAGCGGCGAGGTTAGAAATAACTCCGCTGTTCTCGCTTGCTTCTTCGATTGAGCCCGTGTCCGTCTTTAGCGCCTCGTGTGATACGGCAGCGTGGTGACTNTATCTCTTATACGACCATCCTATTNAACAGGATGNATTGCATCAAGCACAGNTGTTCGCTTTCGGTGTCGTTAATGCCTTCTGATAAGAAACCTGCATAANTCGGACGACGGCTGGAATGACATGGATAAGCTTCCCAGGACCTNCCTGCCTCGCAATAATAACTGCCGGAAAGATAGGGAGCGCTCTCCGATTAACNCGAGCAGACTAATCCCGACGAGTTCTACATAGTGATGATTCACACTGAACTGCAGTATCAACATGCAGGCCTCTCAGCATTGGCACCTTTAATCTCTTTCTGACCCCTGCCAGGAACACAGATAAGAACCCTGGAACGACGGAATCACTGGGACTGGCTTCTCTGGACCACATCTAATTAATNCCGGTGTACTCAGCTGAGAACCCAAGCTTCGGTCTTCAACGTGTGATGTCAGATCCAATCTTCTCTCCTCGAGGCGGACCAGCACCGGTCATGATCTCGATTAGTTGTAGAATACTGAGCGGTCATCTTTGGAGGCGCATGTATTTCTGAAGACTGTNTACTTTTTTGGAGGTGCTGATCTCAAAACTCTCACATTCGCTATTCTCAGTATCTTGTCGAAGGCNTGTTTCACCAATCAATNTGCGTCCATGTCGCTGTCCCTTTTATCCCAGGATTCGACATGATAAACNCTGATGAAGCAAACGCTCGGACCCGATCAGATTTGGATCAGGTAGCTCGTTGGTCCATCACAACTCTGACTTCGTGGGAGTGATGCTCAGGTGATATCGNTGGACT
Source organism: Leucocoprinus birnbaumii (assembly GCA_027627405.1). Classification (NCBI taxonomy): domain Eukaryota; kingdom Fungi; phylum Basidiomycota; class Agaricomycetes; order Agaricales; family Agaricaceae; genus Leucocoprinus; species Leucocoprinus birnbaumii. The sequence continues at coordinate 21,950 of JANIEX010000677.1, forward strand.
CGTCTTTTGCTGGCTGTCCCGTTTCTGGACCATTGTGCGCAATACTCGGACACGTAGACANTCCCAATCTGTGAACGCATCAGGGAAGTTCCACATCACCAGANNCTAGGCATTTATCGCTCAAGTGAAGACAAACNTNGGTGCNGCTGACTGACTAGGTTACTCCGCCGTCGCATTCCAGACTCCCTGAGAAGGNAAATNCCGCAGCCGCTCCTGGAATTAGACTATGGAAGCATGNCCACGAGGAGATTTAGTTTGAGCCTGGTGATCCCTTTTTCCGAGGGGTATTACTTCTTTGTATCNTACGATCCGAGTCTCACCTCAAANTGGCTNNA